>JAULBS010075797.1:0-20343 GCA_032355785.1 Symmetromphalus regularis
AGGGATCTTTTATATGCACTATCCCACAGACAGGACAGCACATACCACGGCCTTTGATAAACCAGTTGTGGACCACTAGCTAGAATGGAAAATAACCCAAACTGTAACGGGGTCCACTGAGAAGGATCGATCCGACGATGATCGGTTCACAGGCAGACACGCCTCCATTTGAGATACATACCACTCCACAATGTATACCGTTAACTGTCTACTCTCAAGACAACTTTCAAATCTTGCCGCCATTTTTCAATATTGACAAATTCGCAGCGGAACGCTTCTTGTTGAAAAACATCCTGACCGCACTTAAGCCAGTGCATGCGACCTACATACTAAAGGAAAACAATTGAGAGAAACAGTCGGTTAATTATATAAAAAAAAAAAAATTAAATCATTCTAGATAGTCCATCTTTAACGTTGATTGGTTAGTTGTATTTATTTTCGTGCTTGTATCCAATTAAGGTTCAAACACGCTGTCCTGGGCCCACAACTCTGCTTCCTGTGATATCTGTCCAGGACAGAGGTTAGTGTTAGTAGGAGAGACGAAACCCGCTGCCGCCATACTAGTGCGGCTATTCTTATCATTAAACAGCAATAGATCTTTTATTTGCACTATCCCACAGACATGATAGCACATACCACGGCATTTTATAAACCAGTTGTGGACCACTGGTCGGTGTAAGTAGCAAACAATATCCACTGAGCCTTGTGATGCCCTCATTCTGGGTTAGAGCTGAAACAGAGATTAAAAATCCCAGGCCTCGACTGAGATTTGATCCTAGTACCCCCCAGGAGATAGCTTAACCACTGAGCCACGGAGGCCGGGTTTTTAACGTTCAAAGCAGTCTTTTATAGGCACATAACCCCAATCGTGGACTGCGTTTTCCTAACCCTCTTTCCGCACCTCCTTCTCTCTCACCCTAATTACCGACATTCCTTGTTATATAGAACATCACGTTTTTGTACAGATAGAAAATAACTGTTTAACGGCAACCTCAAAAGTAAAGATTGTTTTATTTAACGACGCCTCTAGAGCAATTTGATATTTTTATCTTATCATCGGCTATTTGACGTCATACATATGGTCATTCTGACATTTTAGAGGAAACCCGCTGCCGACACATAGGCTACTCCGTCCGATAAGCAACAAAGGATCTTTTACATGCACCGTTCCACAGACAGTTTAACGGCAACCTAGCACATTGTTTATTCAGTGACTATTAGGTGTCAGACATATGTTGTTTAGTGAATCGTGGTCTTCATAGAAAACTTGTTACTTCCACATAAGTAACCCTTTTTGATTAGCAGCAAGGGATCTTTTATAAGTTCTTTTCTACAGACAGGACAGTACATACCAAAATATTTCATAAACCAGCAGCTGTATACCACTGGTGGATCTAAGTGGCGTACACCTACCCATTGAGCCTTGTGTGACACTCACTTTGGGTTAGAGCAGATATCCGGGAGCGGGATCTAGCTCAAATGGTAGAGTGTCTGCCTGTGAACCGGTCGGTCGTCGGATCGATCCTTCTCAGTGCACCCATTTGCTGTTTGAGCTATTTTCCGTTCCAACCAGTGGTCCACAACTGGTTTATCAAAGGCCATGGTATGTGCTGTCCTCTCTATGGAATGGTGCATATAAAAGACCTCTTGCTGCTTATCAGAAAGAGTAGCCTATGTGGCAGCAGCGGGTTTCCTCTGAATACATATATCAAAATGACCATATGATTGATGTCCAATAACCGATGATAAGTTAAAATCAATGTGTTCTAGAGGTGTCGTTAAATAAAACAAACTTTACTTTTAGTACCAATAACAACCCAAAGCAAATGCACTGCAAGGTTCTCTGTTATTCACTGTTAATGATAATTCTTTAAACAGTACTCTCCAATCCAAGTCATCCCATCGAAATAAACTCAAAATGAAAGGCTGACACATAACGTCTTTCAAAAATACCGACATAATATTTTACTTAATATTTTACTTTAGCAGTGAAGTCAAATCTAAGACGATCAGGTGCAACCAAGGATCCCCTTTGATCAGCCTCCTTCAAGATTTCACGCAGTCCGTAGTTCAGCATGTGAGTCCCCGTGTGGTTTTTCATCACTGAACACCTCCGTGGCTGCAACATTTAAGACTTTCAATCAGATGTGATAAGAATTTTTCACAATACATTTAAAACAATAAACCATTAAATAATTATTCTGTTGAGGCTTTTTGCACATTTTTTAAATTGGGTGGATGCAGAAACTTTTAAAGAAGAGGTCTAAAGATAGTTATGATTAGATTATGATGAGAAAAAATACAAAAAGTTAACTGCAGGGGTGTTCTGAACATGCAGACCAGCTCCCCTCTGGTCCAGATGCCCCCCCCTCCCCCAGGTCCAAATTCAGTTGTGACCAAATTATGATGGTACTCTACAGGAGTGGTCAGAACACCCGCATTCCAGTCCCCCCACAACCACCTCCATATGGTGGAAAACAATAGATAGATAGTATATTTAACAATTCCCCCTCCCAGCTTTGGCAGACAACGATTCAATAAATATTTTTTTAAATATTACTTTCCTGTCAATAATCTTAAGATAGTTTAAACAAAATCTGTGTAATTAACTACATTCTAATAGTGTGTTTAATAGATAAGTGAACGTTTAGGAGCAACTACACTGTAGTACTGGCACACCATAAAAAATCAAAAATAAATGAAGAATGTCGAAAGGCAAATTTCTGCATAAATATGAAAAGATCGTCTCCACAGTGTTCAAGTAGAAGCAAAAACAGTGATGAATGGAAACAAAAATGTCTTAATTGTAACTGGTATGCTAACAGAAATATATTGAAAAACAGTTTATAAACATGTTTTCAAATAATTCAGTAATCACTGAATCCCCAATTTGTTAATGGTATATCTAGACAGATATCAAGATGATTACCTCATCAAGTATTAGTCTGACTGTATCACCAACTTTGAGTACACCTTCAATGACACCAATATGAAGAATGTATCCACCTCGAACTTGAACGTTCTTCACCGTAAACTCAACATCCTGAAACAATAACAAAATAATACAAGAGAATATTTAATTATATGTATTATTAGAATGCTATTATATAAGTTTTCATATTGTCTTTGTTATAGGTCTGAGGCTAGTTGTATTGGTCCAAAGTAGAGCCAAATGCCAATACAATTAACCTCAAGACCTTTAACAAGGTCAACAGGAAAAGACCCATTTAAAGACATTTTTATTAAACACATTTAGATGATATTTACATGAGTTTTCCCTCAAATTACTTTGACGATATTAAAATATTTGATAAAAGGTGCAAATGGGCTACAAGTTGTTACACTACTTTAACAAAGGAAAACACAAATTTAATTTAGAAGAAATTACAATTTAAAGTCCTAAATCTTATATTAAGATCTGTTTACAGTCCAAAGTTAAAAACATTTTAACAGTAAAATTGATTTGGAAAATGCTGCATAGAGACATGTTTCCACAGCAATGTTTTTTGCCATGGCAATTTTCTTAATTTCAAGGAATTGTACCTGATCATCTTGTTTAACGAGAAAGCCCTGGTCGTAGATCTGACCACCCTGTTCTGCATAGAAACAAGTCCTGTCGAGAAGAACTCCACATTCCCGACCTGACGAGACCTCCTGTACGAACTGCTTGCTGTGTCGTAAAGCTAGAACAGTGCCTGTACATGATTCAAATTCTGAAAATTAAAAAACATAACAATATATTTATTAATAATCTGTTTAAAATCAGTTGATGGGATACCCATATTGATATCAGGCAAATTAGCCTATACATACAAAACAGAAAACAGCTGATGCAATGAATTATATTAAATACATGAAGGACTGGCAACCTCTAGAAATAGTTCTGTTAAGAGTAAATTTTCCGATATTTTAGACATTTTCATAAAAACATTTACTGAAAGCTGTCGATTTTAAACAAAATTTTATTCAATATGTATAAACAAAATTAGCAATTAGGTAATATGGATATGGGCAAAGTGAGTCCTAAAATTATCATGGCAGAGACAAGTATAATTCAATTTCTCCAATTTCCTTCAAAAACACGGAGAATAATACTACAGCTATGCAAGGACTACTTATAAAGAGTGACATAGAAAGCACTGAAGAAAAAACATACTATAATTTCCCTCGACATCTGCAGTGTAGCTATATTTTAGAGTGTCATCGGTGGGTGTCAGAGATCTGTTCTGCAGCTCGTTGATGGCGTGAACATCAAGATTAATCTCGTCAGTTACAGCACCGCCACCTCCTTGAGACATCAGCTGAAAAATAACACTCACTCATTGTTGACATAGGTCGATAGGTTTAAATTGGGTGCTCATCTCACTTTTTGTTTTACAAACATTACACCCATTTTGATATATTTGGCCAAAATGTAGAGTTATCTTTAGGAAATGTTGAATGAAAATATATAATGAAGTCATTTCACATGCTTCACTTTTAAAAAATTCACATAATCCCTACCTATTATTTTAAACATCTGTATCTGACCCGGGTCACATTCTTTTAAGAGCATTACATATACTTCTATGCACAACTTTTAAACATCTGATACTTTGTAAGATAAGTTTGATCAACCACTTTTATACAACTCAAAAATATATCTGTAGTATTTGGTAAGTCTGATTTGATTAGTGTCAGAACTGCCTAGTTTTGCAAATACAGAATCCGTATGACATTTTAATTTTTAGCCTGTAAATTGTGCACTGCAGCTGCACTACCAAACCTAATCAGCATTTGATGACTGAATCAAACATTATTATTCTGGAAATTCGGTAGAATACCGATCATGTAAATAGGCGAGGGATAATTAAAAAATTTTGATGTCCTCTAAATGGCAATGGTTGTAATACGTGCCATTTTGTATGCGGAAAAGCACTGCCACTACAGAAAATATTTTAATATATTTTTCATTCTTCTTTCTATAAATATTGAAATCTATGCTTCATGACAGAGGTATACTACAATGCAACTTGCATTTACAAACCCAGTATGCAGTTGTGGGTAAGACCACCAACAAACTTACCAGAGAATGTTGTTTAGCTTTGTCAAAAGCATCCATATCAATAGAAAGTCCTTTTTCTTCTGACATCAGCAATGTGAGGTCGACTGGAAAGCCATAGGTATCATACAATCTCCAAGCAATATCACCTAAATAAAACAACAAACATATTTATCTTTATTATTTGCCCACATATCAAATGCCAAGGTTAATATTTATATACTTTAAAAAAAGATATACACATATATATTTCTTTGGGAGTCTACTATATCTTATCAATGGACCGGAGATAAAACTTGTGTTTTTTCAAAAATCCTAAATGGGGGGGCAAGAGGCCAAAAAGTGTACCAGCAAGACAATTTATATTTATATCTGTTATTTTACTGCTTTCTTAAAATGAGAGGTCATGATAAAAATCCTTAATTCACTTTTCAAGATGAGGAATTATCTCCCCTTAAACTCAATGGTTTAGTAGGTTACACAAAGTTTGTGACCATGGAGCATATTTCAAAACATTTCTCACACAATTATATTAAATTCAAATCCAATATCCTTTATCAATATGTTCTAAATTGACAAAAATATGGGTTGTTTTAATAAAAGCAAATCAAACCTGGTAGGACGGTTGAGTCTTTGAGCTTTGTAATGGTTCGTTCTAGCAGACGATGGCCACGAGACAGTGTCTTCAAAAATTGTGTTTCTTCTTCATTAATGATTGCTTTTACCTACACAGATTTAAACATATCTTTTACACTGTTTATATTTTTTGCTAGTCCAACTTTCATAAAATTCAATAACCATCTTGTTTAGTGGATTTAGTTCTGGGCTAGTAGACATTTTATTACAACAGGACAAAATTTTAAAAATATTTATCTTTCTTGAAATCAGAATGACTGAAAACAATTAGTAATCAACATCAGCTTTTATTAAACTTCTGTATGTATTATATCAATTATTTTTCAAGGATTGATAATATTTCTAATTAAATTTGTTATAATTAAAAATAAATAACTACACTTCCATTTTTTTTGTTTTAAATTTTATATCAGTAATACTTACAGTTTCTGGATCCTTCTTTACTTCTGGAAAAGCACCACCCTGCAAAATTCACAAAATAAAAGTGAACAAAACTTTTTGCAGGGTTTGAAATAATGTCTAAAATAATGTTTTCTCTTTTCATTAATGATAAACATCTTCAGAAGTGTTTCACAATTTTTGCTATGAAATAGTTTATAGTTTGACATGTTTACACTAAATTTGGGCACAGACATTATCTTTATGATGTTGGTGCTATCTAAATCACAGATTAACACATGGGACAATCCAAATAAGAAGGTATGAAGCCAGGGCCAGTGCAGTCATTTAAAAAGAAGGGGGTGTACAAGACTGAATAGGCACCTACAACATACTCAATAAATGTACCACATGCAAATCCTTAAAAGCAAAAAAGGGCACTACAGCTTGGGGGAGGGATGGCAAATGCCTCACTTCCTTGCCTCACCCCCCCGGCCCTGTTAGGTACTTACTAACAACTCAACAACTGTATCAACAAGATCAGCAAACATCCCAGGTTTAGCGTTTAACTTCTCTGCGCCATATCGGACTGCCCTTCGTAAAATTCTTCTTAATACATACCTGTAAATAATAAAAACAACTGTTGTAACAGTAATGGTTTTAAGTGTGAGTCTCAGTGCTCAAGTGGTAGGACGTCGGACTCTCAAGCTGATGACAGTGGTTCAAAAACCATTGGTGGCTGGTGGCTCATACTTGACTACATGTCAAAATATCAAAATGTTTGACATCTAATTAATAAATCAATGTGCTCTTGTGGTGTCGTTAAAAAATAATAAAAAATAATGGTTTTAAATTTGTATTACTGATGTATTCATAGAAAATAGATTGTTCTCATGACTAGAAATCACAAAAATATATATATAAATAGAGATTAGCAGTTATTGTTGATTACTTCTTTAAACTAGGCTACTGAATTTATTTTGACAAACTTCAGGTTGAGTGGGTACTTTCACATTGCTTTTCATCATATTTTATGAATAAAAAATTGATGTGCATGAACAAAACATGATTATTATCATGTTTTTTTAAATTTAAAGTGAATATATTTTCTTCTATTTTTCCTGATTTTTTGTGCTGGGGGGGTCGTTAAACAAATCCTAATTTTCCAATAAAATAATTCAAACATCAACAAAGATTGCTAACAACCTGGGTTTTTAGTTCTGCTTTCATCTGTCATGTGATCTCCATTGAACCAATCAGATAAAGTCTTATAAAAGTGAATTATAGTAACATAGTATACCCTTGACATGATGTCTGGTCATCCTAACTGTCATGTGATCTCTACTGAACCAATCAGACCATGTTACAAGATTGAGTTATAATATCATGAATACTGTACCCTCGACCTGTGTTGTCCGGTCTGCCTCCATCTGAAAGGGCTATGGTCAGTGTACGGGCATGATCTGCTAGAACTCTATATGCCATATCAATTCCCTCAGCATCTTCCTTTCCAACCTTCCCAGCGTATGGCCTCATGCCAGTTGCCTGTGTATGATAAACACCAAGTAAGCAACCAACATTTTTCTGAATTATAATTAATATTATATGGTGACCTTGACCTCCTGAATGTACAAATAATTATCCAAAGCACAAGATATCTACAATACTTTCAGTGTGGTTTAAAATTTCCTCTTTTTCAGAATGTTGTTCCAAACTTAATCTGGTTTCAGAAAGTAAAAAAATAAAATATTGCCTCAAAAACATTGACTTGTACCTAAGGTCATAAAAAGTTATTTCAATATATATGGAATAAAAAATGTTAGGGATCATTGGACAATAATCATTCACTGGATATGAATCCCTGACATGAAAAGTATGAACAGTTGGTGGACCAAATTTTACTGTCATACGTGAATGTAATGTCATTATGATGCCACACAGTGACTGCAAAAAAGTACTGTCCATCAAAAAAATGTTAAAATATTCCATGATCCCTTGTTCGGTATACAACTGATTTTACCTTTTCAATGGCCTCAAACAATGGAATGAAAAGATCGGTGTCATAGTTCGACATCTTGTCCTGAATAACGGAAACGATGCGCTCCAGGCCCAAGCCACAGTCAATATGCTTCTTGGGTAACAAATTCAGCTCGGTCTTAGACTCCCTGCAAAAAAAAAGTAATTATACAAGATGGGTTATAAAGCTGGCAGTTTTTAACTTTCAAGTTTGTCCAGACAAGCAATTATCTATGATGTGACATTTTTAAAGGAAAAGGAAAGGAATGTTAAGTGTGTCCAGGCTTTGCATATGTCTAAGAACGTTTTAGAAACACTGGTCCAAGTCTTTCCTGGAAACGATGTGAATATAAATAGTTACCTGTTGTACTGAATGAATACAAGATTCCAGATTTCTAGTACATCCGGATCATCCATGTTCACAAGGTGTGCAGCATTTCTGTTTCCCACTCTGTCATAGTGGATCTCAGAACAAGGACCACATGGTCCTGTCTCTCCCATCTCCCAGAAGTTGTCCTTCATTGATCCAGGAATGATGCGATTTGGTGCCAACCTAGAAATACAGTAAACCAGCATATAACTCCTATAAAACAGAAATTGGCCTTCATTGTCCTAGTAATAATCTGATCTGAAGCCAATCTAGACAAATTGAAAGTCAGCTTATCCCCCAGAAGTAATCCTTCATTGTCCCAGTAATAATGTGATCTGAAACCAATTTAGAAAAATAGAAAGTGAGCTTATCTCCCAGAAGTAGTCCTTCATTATCCCAGTAATAATCTGATCTGAAGCCAATCTACAAAAATAGAAAGTGAGCTTATCTCCCAGAATTGTCCTTCATTGACCCAGTAATAATCTGAGCTGAAGCCAATCTAGAAAAATAGAAAGTGAGCTTATCTCCCAGAAGTTGTCTTTCATTGACCCAGCAATAATGCGATCTGTAGCCAAGCAAGAAATATAGAAAGCCAGCTTATAACATTTCCATTTCAAGGAAATCGTACTTTATTGACTTAATGATAATGCGATCTGAAGCCAACATATAAATGCAGTAAGCCAGCTTATAACATTCCCATCTCCCAGAAGTTGTCTCTCATTGACTCAACTATCCGATAGATTATGACAGACATAATGACGATGAAAATAATAATAATGATGGTGATAATGATACCGATACAGGTTATATCATATTAACATTCAAGCAAACTATCTTAGGTTTTAGGGTTTAGCCAATGATAGAGGTTAATGGATTCGTACAAAGAAATCCCACCAGTTACAATTAGCAGTAAGAACTTATTTATAAATTATGATTTGGGCTACTGAAAAGAAATATTTTGTTTAAAAGGTTTTCCAGATATATAAACATTTAAACACTTGCCCAAGACTCTGCCATATTTCCTTTGCCTCATTGTCTGGTTCAAGGCCACCTTCCTCATTTCCTCCAAAGTATGTCACATACAGACGATCCTTAGCAAGGTTCCATCTTTCTGTCAACAGTTCCCATGCCCAAGTACAAATCTCCTTCTGCAAAATATTTTATAAGGACAATGGTATAAATTACTCTGTAATTGAATTTTCTCAGATATTATTTTTATACAACTCCACACCAGTGTAATAATATCAAACAAATGAAATTTTCTATACAATAAGCAAGTGTTAAATACAAAGTACGAAATTACAGCCTTTTTCCCCTGATCAATAAAAACAATTGATACAGGGTTTCACACGGCACAGAAACCCTGCATATTTGACACAATGTTTCGCTAAAATACTCCTTAATAAAATATGTGTGAGTCATGATTGATGCAAAATATTTCCGACGTCAAACAATTTCAATACACAAAACCTATTTATGAGAAGGAAAAACAATGGATATACATGTAATAGTATTATAAAGATAGAATAGTGGATAATGGATATAATATGTCCATGTAATATAAACAAGATAGTTATTCAGTTAATTATGTTATTGATATAATATGCTTGACTCCCATTTTTGAATTCTTGACTCCCAAAATAAAACCCTGTGAGTCATGTCGACTCATTTTCCAGATGCTAGGTGGAACCCTGTTGATACATACCTTGTAGTAGTCGCCGAATGACCAGTTGCCCAACATCTCAAAGAACGTATGATGATACACGTCTTTACCGACATCATCTAGGTCATTGTGCTTCCCGCCTGCTCGGATACACTTCTGGGAATTTGCTGCTCGAACCCATTTGGCCATATCGCTGTTTGGATCCACAACACCCAAAAATATGGGCTTAAACTGAAATTATAAAATAAACATACCATATATTTCAATATCAATTTTATTATTTATAAATCGATTTAGAAATAGATTAAGGTTATTTTATTATTATCGATTTTATTATTTATAAATAGATTAAGGGTATATAAATTAATTTATAAATATTAAGGGTATGTTAACTTGTTATTATGAATTTTATTATTTTAAAAATCGGTTAAGAAATAGATTAAGATTATATTATTTTATATTTATAATATACACAAGTAATTCAAAATGAACATAGTCGTAGAAATTCATACACTTAATTGTCATAGTTAAATCCTTTTACTATGGGACTGTGACAGTAATTTCAACCAAATGGCCATACTGCATAATATATTTATATTTATACACCTTTTATGATGGCTTTGCTGATAGCCACTGGAAATTTTGAGGGCTGTGAAAAATATCTCCTTTTTCAACAACCATATACATGTACAAAAAATTGTACTTAATTGTGGACCACTGGTTGGAATAGAAAATAACCCAAACTGCAAATGGGTCCACGGAGAAGACATTCAGTTTAAATGTTCTGTACCAATCAGTGTGTTCCAGGCTATTAGAAGTTTCCCAGATAGAATTCAATATGCTTTTTATTAGAATTAGAATTATATACACACTTAGGTTTTAAAGTGTATATTTTATCATTATTATTTAATTTAGCCCAAGTTTGGTAACACTTATATATATATACAAACTGCATTGAGTCAATTTTATATAAAAATATTGATTTTAATTAAAAGTTAAAACATAAGTTTAAGACAAAATGACCAACAGAATTAAATTGTGAATGTCAAATATTCCAAAATGTACCAGGCAAAGTCTGTAAATGGCTGCTAAGTATTTCCAGTCCTGATTAATGCAAATTAATTTCAGGTAAAACTCTGATTTTTGTGCAACTGTTCCATAATAATTATGTTGTTATGTTAACACTAACAATAAAGTATGAATAAAACAAGAAATACACTTGCTTAAGTGATATGCATTAAGCTATCTGCCAGTTGACCAATTCCGTCTGCAACAATATAATGGAAATAAAATATTGTTTAAAATAAGTGATAAGCAATTTTCTAAAGCATAAAAAATATATTTACTTGATTCATTCCAGCATTTGTAAAGAGTAGAGTTGGATCATCAAGAGGGATCGTAGATGATGAATGAACATAAATATGTTTCTTCTCCTTGAAGAAATCTATAAACAGCTGACGAATCTCTGCACCTGTCAAGTTCTTGTTCATGATCGCACTTTGTGGATATTATCTGCAATGTTTGAATAAAATATGCACTTTTAACACTACACTGTAATTTGTAAATAAATAAATATTTACATAACAAATATTGATAATGAAATTTGTTAAACTGATCAATTTTAATAAAGTTTACATAATGTATATTTTCCTACAAGGGCAGGATTTATTGCCCCAAGTCCCCCTGCCAGAGGGACACCCAGATTAAGGACTTCCTTTATATAAAAAAAAGTAATAATTATAAAATTAGTTCTATTCATTCATTTAAGCTCATTTTTCTATTTGTCATGCAATTTAATTTCTATGTTGAGAGGCCCCCAAACATGAAGTGCCCCGGCCCCATGAAGGTCTAAATACAGCCCTGTTTCCGACACATTACAAAAAATTGCCGTTTAAAATAGGCAGAACGTTTATCAATAAAATGTTGGTACATGTATATAAATTCCAAATTAATGTAAATGAAAGTCTGTCGCTTGAGGTGTTATTGGTCCCCTTCATTTGATCTATTGTGTTATTTTTCATTTAGCCAATGGTTTACAATTTCTGTAATAAAGGCTAAGGTATGTACTGTCAGCATGGTCTTCAATGTTATTCAGAGGTTATTGCTTTATTCTACAAATTTTATACATTTTACAAGTGTAGAAGTGTGCTGATGGAAATATGTATGCTTTATGTAGATAAATGCAAATACTGTATGTTTAACTCCTTTGTTTTTATAAAAATATATGATTGTTTTCAACAGCAACCCCTGCTATTAAGAAAATGTCCACGGCAAAATAAATGGTTGCATGTCAGAAACTGGTTAACCCCAAAAGATGGATGTTACTTCTCAATTTTTTTTCTTGAAATATACTGGCCCTATAGAGAAAAACTGTATATCATTGTGTTTGTTGGAATGTTCCCAAGTTTTTTTTGTTTTGTTTTTTAAACTACCTGTATGTGGGCTTGTTTAGAAAGAAAACAGAAAAATTGTCATTTTCAGCATGTAACACTTTTTTCCACCTATTTCTGACATACGACCAAATGCTGTGAAGAAATAGTGTCCATGGTAATTTTATATTTTATTTTTAATAATAAGGAAAAAATACATTGTCAAAGAAAAAGTATTCTGGGTCTAAAACATTTCCGTGGAGAATGAAAAACTTTGTGACAATCTCTACGGCATTGTCGATAGCCACAGGCAATTTCAGGAGTTGCAACAGATCTTACTAAATTTTCAAACCACTGCCAAATTGTATCCACTTAATTATGATGTCCAATTGTGTAATATTACTAATGTTTTTTTTAAATTAAAAAATAAGTTTTTTTTTTTACCTGATTTGTTATAAACTGCACAAATTGTGAATAAATAAACAAAGAGCCTTGAAGACTAAATGGTTCTTTAAATAGTAAATAAATTAAACAGCTCATACTGATGTAACAGAGTTGAAACCAACATGTAAACAAATGATGCAACCATATGTCAATAGTTTCGATCATTTGGGTCTGATATATATACACGAACTGTTGCTAATTCTGCCTAGATAATCGAGGTCAGAGCAAAACTATAATACTCATATTTCTTTGCCGGTTTCAATCTTTTTTTGCATAGTAAAAGACATATTTTACACTATCATTAATACCGACAAATCGAGTAACATCTGCCTTTTTTACATGTAAAAACACCAACCTCCAGCCCAATTTCCTATAAAAATATTTGAAAATGTTTGGCAGTGAAGACTTTCTCCAGACTGGAAACGTGTTTACCGGTGCTAAAGTTATTTTCTTCCTGTTAGACGAAGTCCGGAATTAAAGTGCATTATATTTTGATATTTTATTTTATAGGTCGATAATTATGGTTACACCGGGACCAAGTTTATGCAACATGGAAAGGAAAGGAATGTTTTACGAGTACTCTGCAAATACTGTAACTTTTATTTCTAAATAGTTTAAAGAGGCCGTTATACCAATGAAGAAATAAACCAGTTTCAACGACCCAGTCTTTGCAGACCATTTAACACATCACATCCCTTATTCAGTGATAAACAGTTTTAAAATACTCTTGAGAAAAGATTTGTTAGATCTATTTTTAGATGTCTTCAACAAAATAATGAAAACATTTTTAATCAAAATAATATTATATGGTAATACATCAGACATCCTATAGCGTATGGGTTTCTGTGAATCAATTGTTACCAAACCTTTTTAAAATTGTTATGTTTGGTTTACATATCTTTATCAGTTTAATCATGTTGTTTCTTGCCCTATGCCAGTGAAGGTAATCCTTTTTAACAGCTTGCTCCAGGATCGTAGGCTTATTATCCACAAGGTTGACTAAGCTGAAGCCTAGAGACCCCACAAGGTCAGACTGTCAGCTGTAAGCAGGGTGAAAGATTGAAGTACTGGTGTAGGGGGTCCAAAGTACCAAAATACCCAGCCATGAGTTAAAGTAAAGTTTGTTTTATTTAACGATGCCTCTTGAGCACATTGATTTGTATCTTATCATCAACTATTGGACGTCAATCATATGGTCTGACATATTTTTAGAGGAAACTTGCTGCTGTCACATAGGCTTCTCTTTATGATAAGCTGCAAGGGGTCTTTTATATGCACGGTCCACAATTACATGTATAAACATATAAACATGCTCCATAACAAATGCTGACCAAGCACAAAAAAACAAAAAACAAAAGTTGTTATGCAGTGTTTAATATATTTTCATGAATCAATACATATATATACAAATTATATAACGTAAAGCCCTCATTTTTAACACTGGGAGTATTCACCAAATTATTGCATCAAATAAAACCAACAAATTTAAATTAAAAGATCATATATTGTTTTGATAGTTTGCAGAAAAGGAAATTATCAGCAAATGAATTATTAAAGGCATAGTCCCACGGAATTTAAGGGGTTTTGTGCCTTAAATATTGATTACAAATGAAACTTACATGCATTTGTTATACAAGATCATATCACGCAAGACATTTTAACTGAACTATGATATAGGGAATTCCATGTAGAGTTGGTAAAAAAATTTCACATTTAATAATGTCAAATTTCAAGATCGGAACTCCTCGTGGTATGAACTGTTTTTGCAGCTCTAAAAATATTTAGAAGTTTTTAAATAAAGGCTCATGGGGGGAATACCCATCACGTGACTCGAAATATATACGTCACACCTTCAAACGAAAAAAACACGTTATTTTTTCTCTATTTGTCTGTGAGCATAATTCATTATTATTTTTAAAATATTGATAGTAAGTGAAATGCAGTGATTAGGTAAGTAGTTAAATTAAGTTTTTCTATGGACAAATCAAATGTTTATATTTAAAATTAATTCTTTGTTTGGAAATTAATTAGGTCAAGGATCCGTGGGAGTATGCGTTTAAGTCTCCCACATTTTGCTTAATGCACATTCCTCAGAATATGCTGTGCATATTCTGTACACCTGTAGCGCATTCAGGAGAGCATGCACTTGTAGTCAATCATTTGACTGGTTTTTAGGTATAACTTTAGATAAATGTAAGGTGATAGAAGACTATGGTAACCAAACAAATTGTTCACAAGCGCCCGCCTTTCTGAACACGCTGCAGTACTGTAAATCATGATAATAATGCTAATAAGAAATGAATGCAAATAATTTGATTAGTACATAAATGCTATAATCAAAGGTGTACAGATTGTGAGTGGCAGGTTGATTTTTGCCTGAATAAAGGGTTTTAAAAGAAAATGCCACTTTTAATTTTTGCCCAAATGAGAAACTGCTCCAGCTTTGGGGGGAGGGTGCAATTGTCCCCATTCCTCCCCACCCCATCTCATACGCTTATGGCAATAATTAATTTACACAATTTTACCCACAACACTGTAACTGGTTCTAAAAATACAAGATGCCTGAAGTTAATGAAAATATGCCTTTCTGTTGTTCCAAGAAACATTAAATTCATGATTTACATTGTTTATTTATTTAGATCACAATACAGCCGTACATAGTAGGCCTACACATACATAAAAAAATACATTTATTAATCAACCAGTAAAATTAATCTGCCCATTCATTCTATTACAGACATATATACCAACGGTACCTAACATGACAGAGAATGTTTAAGCATAATGTCAATGAATGTATTTAATAAGCATATGATCTGTGTAATTGTTAGAATGTAACATAGTTAAATACTACACTAAATGACACAACAAATGGTACACATTTAATATTGCAGTAATTTTTATTTTTAAGGTCGGTGGTCAAAGAAGTCAATGATTATGAAAATTGATTTTGAAAGATTTGTGTACCTTATGTTTAATAGGCCTTTTATTGTACTTTTGACACAATTTCTGTAACATTTCTTGTGTCATTTAATATTATTAATTGCAACAGACTACACAAATCCACAATATCACCAATACACTGTATAGTATTATAAGCTTTATGACATGCTCTGTATATGATAAATCATGTACCAAATGTAAAGATGAATAACAAAGCAGATCAACTTGTACTTTGTAGAAAAACATTATTCAGAAACAGTCACAAGTGATTTTACCCTCAAAGGTACCAATTTTTTAAAATATATCTTTTGTTTGGATTCTCATTAATAGCTTCTTTTAGAATAAGTTGAGAATGTAATTAAATATTTACATTTTTTATATTCTAAACATTAAAATTTGTTTTGGCTCTCCCTCCCCCTTCAATAATCCTAATAAAATAATGTTTTTGCCTCAAAAGCAAAGCAAAAATCGGTTGTATGAAAGAGATAATGATTGTTATGCATAAACATTGTTAGTATATACTGACCATGTTAATCAGAAAACCCCCAACAAATTTACAACTTGCTGACTAGATATGATCCATAATCATACAGAGTTAGAAAATGAAAATATACAGTCAAACAAATTTAGAAACATTTACAAAATTATTTCTGCAGTTCATCTTCCTTATAATTAGTGATGTTTACAACTGTTACAAAGTGTTCACCCATTTTTAAATTGCAATACATTTCTTTGAGTTTAATCTCAAATTATGCATTTTGCAGTTTATGTTTTATTCATTTGCAAATATATTTTTTTTTATCTTTTTTAATTTGCTAGAACTCATTAGATCTAGTGACAAAGAAAAGTGTCTAATTCATGAAGGAGTAAAAAACTACAATTTTTTTTTATAGCAACACAATGAGAGTGGAATTTATGAAGCCCGTTTTTCTCTTGTATGTAAATTGTAATTACCATTAACTTACAATATATATAAATACAGTATACCTACATTAAACAAAAAGCATGCTTCATAAATGCAGCTTTTGTTATTTTAATAATTTTCCACTTATTCCACAAATACAGATCCAATGATTATAATCAATTTAATGTAAATCTACATGGAGTTAGAATCTTAGCCCATGATTATAAACTCCATGTAATGAATGTATTTAGAAAGGAATGTTTCATGACCCACTAACATTTTAATCAGTGATTGTTGGCCTATTCCACAAATGACCTAAAGCACTTTAAAAATAAAATAATACATAAACACGATTCAATCCACCTTCAAGTGAATTAACATTCCAGAACTGTGGTTATGAGTGAGCTGTCAGAAGATTGTAACTTGCTCATTATTATATTCTTCTATTAATGTAATACACCCAGGTCCATGATACTTTGAATTATGTGTACAGCGATTTTGTCTGACCATGCTTCAAACAAGTTTAGTTTTGAATACCATATGTTCCTTGCATTATTTATTCTACCACTTTTAACACAGCTTAAACAAAGACTTAATGAATGTCTCAACTTCAAAATATTTTTAAGCCAAGAAATTCTCAATACCATGGTTCTCCCCACAGTGGTTGGAACTGGTCCAGCACCAAAATTCTGAGAAAATCTGTGGCAGCCAATTGTATTTCCAACAACTGCTTATAACACTATATCAATGAAATAAACTGATTAATAAAATAAAATATTACTAATATGTTGTTTCTACAACTCATAAATCTGTAGGCAGAACCATGCATGACAACATAATTTAAAAAATAAAACCTGAAGAGACAAAATATATTCTCACAGAGCCCTATGTTAATTGATTTTGTATTTCTTACAAGTCAGTCAGAATTGAAAGTTTTCATAATGCATAAATGAATTATGCAAAGTAAAATTAGTTAACCCATTCCATTTTACATAACTTATTTATAAAACATGACTTTTGTAAATGATGTCATGAGAACAAGAAATAGGTTACATAATATTACACTTGGATAATGTCAGACTAATACGATAACTGCCTAAGTAATTTTTTGGCCAAATTGAGTTTGATAAATTATAACAGTGCCTAAGTCATAACCTCATTTTTTAACCAATTAAATGTACTGTTGTAATACTGCCTATCAGAACTGAGTGACTTAGGCACTTTTATCCAAAATGGCAGTCAGGAAATTTGTTTCAAAATGAGAAAATATGATGAAGGCAGTTATTGAATGAGTCTGACAATAAGCTAAGCACGAATGAAACAATCATGTGTTCGATTTTGACAGGCTTGTCTCCAAAGTCATCCTGATTAATAATAACATGTTTGTTCATGCCAACATACACCAGCTGGGTGCAATATCGCCCATATGAAGTAGAAACTTGCTCGAGGAAACCAAAACTGTGATGAAAGTAATAAAATACAAGTCTGTCGTGAACTGACATCTCCTGACCAGATCAAACAAAATTCCCTCATATTGTCCAGAATATCTGAAAACGAAGAAAATAAAGCAAAATAAAGTACATGCTGGAGCTAATTTCCTGGGGTCATATTTAAAGGTGACACTAAGGTCTTTGCTGAGGTCCCATACAATTTTTTTTAGATTTTCTGTCCAATGGCGTATCAAGTGTTCCTATCGCCTGGGGGCAAGAACACATTTGTCATCACAACCTTCTTAACAGTCATTAAATATGATTACTCCCTATTGCCACCCCACTTACTACACATCTGTTTCTGTTCTCCTTATCCTAAGGTAACCCAAGGCAAACAACAAATTTTAACCCTTGTACTTCTTATACATAACTTCAATGAAAAAACATATAAGGTCCAAAATGTGAATCTGTCTTAACAGACATGTGACACCAGTGAGATGACACACTACCTCAATACAAGACAAAAAATTCCATGTGAATCATACTCTATGTTGTGTTTAAGCAATTTTCAGTTGACATGAATGATAAATTAGTTATCTAAACTAACATTATGCATATGTATTCATATACAAACAAAAGTTTGTTTGTTTAATGACACCACTAGAGAACACTGAATTATCAATCATCATCTATTAGATGTTCAACATTTGTAATTTTGACATTTAGTCAAGTATGAGCCAGCCTCAAATGGGTTTTGAAATCGTAGTCTTTAGCCTGAGAGTCTGATGTCCCAGTCCTCAAAATTCAGATCATCCTGCGATGGCAATCATTATAAGTTGATCGAGTAAATATACATATATATTTGTATAAATATGGTACCCATTGATGTGAGGGATGTAGAAACATGATAAACAGTACCTTGTTCTCTGATCAGAAGCCAGTGTTATAAACTGAACAAGTCGCCTGCTGATGGAAGAGGTGCCAACCCGCCTGTGACGTCAGGTAGTAAGGTGAGATCGGGAAGATTTTGTAGATGTGATTTGAGCTCATTACGAACAGCTGCTACCTTTGAGAGTTTAGACTGATATTCCTGAAATTTTAATACATAAAAATATGCACAATGTGGGTTAACTTTAAAAAAAGTTTCTTAAGATAAGTGCAGTAATTGCATGTCCCATAATAAAGTGATATCTATAGTCCAAATGACAACACAAAGGTGGATATTCTAACCCCATCTGGCTTAAAAAGACATGCTTACAAAAATGATAAAAAATTTCCTTTGATCCTTAAATTCTTTTGAGTAGTATACATTAGAGGTCCAAATATGTACCACCAAGATATGTAACATTATTTAAAACTTCCCTGAGTTTTCAAGGTGGAAAAACTAATTGCACCTCCTCCCACCTCCAAGATGGTTTTGTAACAGCCAATTCAAGATAATTGTGGAGAGAATTATTCTTGATTTTTGAGATTTAAAATTCCCTGATTTTCACTATAATTCTCTAAATGTTCCATGCTTAGCGGATGACCATATCTGTGTATTTTGATCCCTCTCTGAAAGTCATGTAAATAAATTCGATTAAATTATTGGCAGTCTGCTTTCTGAATTACTACACTGATCCCTGTTTAACTATCACATCATAAAAGTACTCTAATTACATGTAGTCTGCTTTCTGATTTCTGCAGCTCTCCCTTCTGCTGTTTGATAAATTCTCGTAGCATTTTGGCCACTTTTTTCCTCTCCTCCAGCTCATCTGCCAGTCTCTGGTTATAGTCTGTCAGTAACAGACAAGCATTGTCAACCTGCTTGCCCAACTTAACACCAGATTCTTTATCTGCAAGTGAAACTATTCAATTTATACATTTAGAGCTTTCTCATACCAAATGTACTCACCTAACTTCGTTACTCATTTGCCATTAAGCAAATATGCATATAAAGTTTTGTTATATTTAACGATGCCTCTAGAGTGCATTGATTTTTTATCTTATCATCGGCTATTGGACGACACACATATCGTTATTCTGACATGTCTTTAGAGGAAACCCGCTGCCACCATGTAGGCTACTCCTTCCGATAAGCAGCTAGGGATCTTTTATATGCACCGTCCCACAGACAGGACAGCACATACCACGGCCTTTGATAAACCAG
>JAULBS010075808.1:0-20332 GCA_032355785.1 Symmetromphalus regularis
GTCAGGTTTTAAGTCTAATACTCGCAGAATACTGACTGCTTATAATATACAACTTATATTTTAGTTAGTAATGCGGATCTAAATAACCCACTGTCGGTGAGGTGGTGGGTGGTGACTGGTGGTGGAGTCAGGTTTTAAGTCTAATACTCGCAGAATACTGACTGCTTATAATATACAACTTATATTTTAGTTAGTAATGCGGACCTAAATAACCCATTGTCGGTGAGGTGGTGGGTGGTGAGTGGTTGGTGGGGCGAATTTTCCTTTTACAAGTGTATGCCTGACTATGCAAATGCACAAGAGATGGGGAAGTTGGTCTCACTTTAATGTTCTGGATTCGCCACTGTATCTTAAAATGATACGTTTTAATACGTGTATCTATAGTAGATTGTGTCATGTTGTTTTTATATATACGTGAAACCAAATTGCGCTCTACTACAATCAGGTAAAAAAAACAATCTAAACAAAAAACAAAACAACAAAAAAAACAAAAACAAAAAACAAATTCAAAACAAAAACAAACCCCAAAAAAAACCCAAAAAACCCATTAAATGCTATTGTTCATAATCATGAACTAAGATCAGTAACATCAAATTTCTTTAAGAATTTTCTCTCTAAAGATTAATATTGTCGGAAGCGGTAAAGTGAGAGGTTGATGTCTCACAGTATTTAGCGGACCTTTCAATGTGTTTGCTCGACAGACATTTCAGCCAGTTTCTACAATCATTAAATGTATTTAATATATATATATATATTAGTTATTGCTTGGCAAAGCAACGTTTTCGCCGATTTCAAGAGTGAGTTTGGGGAATGTCAGACTGCAGCAACGAACTGCGTTTCAAACAATAGCGATGGTCCGACAGCGGAGATATTGAGAACTGCTTCATTGGATCAGTTATTAACAAACAGAGAATCTTTACGTTCGATCTGCGGGTGAGATGTAAATTATACATATCATACATATACAGGGTAGAAATTAAGAAATTATTTTCACTCGCCTGGGGGACTAGTAGCCTTAAAAAGTTACTCGTCCCCCCATTTTAATTTTAAGATTGGGTTGACCCATATCGCCAAATACAGATGTAATGTGTAGTTCATGTTGAGAAGACAAATCGTATTGGTGCTACTAAGTTTTTATTTTTTTATTTGAGGGAACTCACTTAAACACTGGTGTATAATATAGGTTTGATCGGCAAATTATCAGTCTGACATCTACTATCTCAAAATAATACAAATTCGTAATACAAGATTAGGAAAAACATATCTACTGGCCCGGGGGACTAGCGCCAGTAAGGATTAACTCGCCCCCCTGTGGATATTAATTTCTATCCCTGCATATATAACATATTTCCTTATATAAAATACATTTACTTTTATTTCTAGAATATTTAATTTCAATTTTTTTGTCAGTAACATGTAATAAAAATTACTTGCACATAATTATAAAACATATCAATATATTATTTGGTTTAGTAAAGGCGTGCTATAAGGTGGCCAGTAATTAAGCACATTTAGTAACGAAACCCATAAATACAACTACACTTTATAAACATTAATAGTTTCTCTAATAAAACATTCTCATAACTTTGTATTTTACCTTTTATGAGGTCTGCCACTTTAACAATTTTGAATTTAAAACATCGGACAGAAAATTGCAGTAATGGCATTTTAGGAATTTGATAATAATGTCACACTAACTGTGTAAAACATTCGTCTAATCATTAGCACAATAGTAAAAAGTAGTCTTTATTGGTAGAGAAAAATAGGAAATTACAAATTTAATTGTATCGGTCATTTTGTCTGACCTTCATGCTTTAACTTTTTGCTAAAATCAGCGTCAAGCCCGTAGCCAGCAGGTTTAGCGGGGGTGGGGTGGGGTGTAGGTTGGTGTGAGGTGGGGTGGGGGAGGGGGATGGTGGAGGGGGATAGTGTTTTACATAAATTGGACTGAATTAAATAACACAAAGAATACGCTATAAAACCTAAACTGTGCATTTTCTTTAAATTACGTATATTAAATTGTATAACAGGAACATTTTCTTTAATGTCGGGCACCAACAGATTGATGGAGGACCAGCTGAGGAAAACAGTATTATGTATATATACAGGCGCGGATGCAGGATTTCTGAAAGGGAGGTCCAAATGTGGATTTCTGAAAAAGGGAGTGGAGGGTCCAAAAGTGATGAGTGAATAAAACTGGGGAAAAAATGGTTAATTTTCACTTCCTTCCATTCAGAAAAAGGTTAAAAAAAATTCTAGTAAAGGGGATGGGGGTGGGGGGTGCTGATCCCCATCATCCGCTACTGATATATATGTATAAAAACGTGTGTGTTTGTTTCAGCTATCTGGAGTGACTGGTATCCTGTGTGAACGACTCAAAATGTAATGTTCATTTTCGAATGGCTCTCTTTCCTATAACCACCATATGCGAACATCAACAAGGTACTGCTTATATATATATGTATGTATGTATGTATGTATGTATGTATGTATGTATGTATGTATGTATGAATGTATGTATGTATGTATGCATGCATTCATGTATTTGTGTATGTGTGTGTGTGTATGTCTGTCTGTCTGTATGTATGTATGTATGTATGTATGTGTTTTCTAATTCACTTTTAAAACATATTGCTAGAATTTGAAACGTGTTTGTTTTGTAATAATAACATGACTTGAAAAACATTCTCACGAGATTTCGAAAGGACTGTGTTTTGAATCTCGTGCGCATTAATGTTTAACCATTGGTTGTTAGGTCTCAAACATATGGTAATTGTGAAATCGGGCAAATAAAAAAAACCTTTATCTTCACACAGGTTATTATTTTCAATTAACAAAGGGTCTTGTACATTAAATTTCTAATAGATAGGAAAGGATATTTTAGCCGTTGACATACCAGTTCTTGACCAATGTCTGGAAAGCGAAAATACCCAAATGAGTGTACTATAATAGGAATTGATCCTGAAACTCTTGACACATTAAGCGGACGCTTTACAACTAAACAAAATGGAAACTGAGACGAAAATTTAGAGAAATTGTATGTTTAACAGTAATATAATATCACCATATTCACAAGTGTCTCGCAATGATCTCTGTACGCTAAACAAAAAAAAGGAGTTCATGTTAAAAGTGTGGCATGCGCATTGGCGTAGCCAGGATTTTATATTGGTAGGGGTTGTGGGGGGAACTGCACCGGATGACTAATATGATTGCATGACAGTCAAATATAACAAATGGGGAGGGATTCATGCATCTGTTCAGGAAGCCAGGGTCGGCGCTGTCGGATGGGAAGGGTAGCATTTGCCCCGCAACAATAATCTGCAGCGCCCATTTTTCGGCGACATTAGGATTTGCATGTGGTACATTTATTGAGTACGTTGTATGCGCCCTTTCAAATGACTGATGGCACTCTATTCAGTCTTACGATCCACCCTCCCACACTTTTGGACAATGGTGTGTTCCGCCCCCCTTTCAGGAACGGATTTTATAAGCGCCTTTTAAGTGTCAGATAAACGACGTTTGCGACTAGTGGTCTTCAATGGAAAAACTACCACCACTTAGGCTACTCTTTAAGGTTTGTAGCAAGGTATTTTTATAAGTATTTTCCTAAAGACTGGAAAGTATATACCAAAGCGTGTTACATCAGACGTAGACCAGTTGGTGGAACGAGGAATAACCCAATGGATCTGACAACCTGCTGCACCTCGGATGGGCCCCTGAGCTATATCCCGCATCAATGGAAATGAGCAGACACGGTCAGAAACTGAACATTACGTTTTTCTTCTGCTTGTAGCTATTATCTTAATATTTACATTGATATTATAGTGCATCTAATAATTTAATATGTTTTAGTAATAAAGAAAACAGATACAACTACACACCTAAAACATTAATAGTTCTGCTCTCTTGATATTGTGTTACGTTTTTATGAGGACTGCCACTTTAGCTTCGGATCGAGGATTTTTATACCGCCATTTTGAACTTGATAACATCACGTGAAATCTGTACAGAATGCGTATAACCATTTATACAACAGTCAAAGTAATCGTCATTGCTACAAAAAAAAGTATAGAATGATCTATTATACAATGTTGTGTTGAAGGTTATCATAATTCCTCAAAGATATTGTTTCGACTGGTGCTTCTATTATTATTTTTGTTTTTCTCTTAATCTTTTGAAATAATTTTGAAATTCAAAATGGCCAATGTGGTAGTCCCCATGTAAAAGAAAAATCTCAACCGCCACTGATGAGATACGAACCATAACTCTATGTTTCAGTGTCCTGCACTCTACCAACTGAGCTAATACAGAAATGTTCACTAACAACTGCCAGTACGAGCACTTTATTCTATAATACTATCAAACTGATAAACATGTAAATAAAAAGTCGAGAGAACTCTTAACTTTAGAAAAATATTAATAGAGGTATGTGGTTTATTACTAAAACAAATTACGGGACACTCTATAATATAATAGTATCACTTTAAATAATTCTATATTCTCCATTATTAGATTCTTGTACCATTTCATCATTTCAAGCACATTTTGTCAGTTTGAAAATGACAAAAATTCTCACGAGTGTTTGAAAGAAAATTTGTTTGATGGTCATGAAGAAAAAAAAACATCTGTTCACACATACAGCTACTCTTTTTCGATTAACAAGCATAATATATATATATATTCCTGTACTGAATGCTCTCATCATAATATAGAAATTTGTGAAAAACACTTCATTTATATCTAAACTATCCACATTTATCATAACAAAAAGAAATTTCGTTCACTGAAAAACTTAATAAATATAATGATAATAATAAATGACTTAATAATAACGAATTACAATAAATATAATAATAGCAACAATAATAATCATCATCTTAATAATAATAATAAATAATATAATAATAATAACCATCATCATATTAATAATATTAATCATCATCTTAATAATAATAAATAATAATAACAATCATCATCATATTATTAATAATAATAATAATCAGCAGTAATAATAATAATTAACAAATAAATAAAAATAAAAAAATAAATAAGGACTTTACTTTGCATTGCAACTAATTATGGATCTGAAATGGTAGCTGTATGTTTTGAGAAAGAGATATACCTCTTCCCACTATTTGCTACAACGTATGTTGTCAATACGCATAATTACATTCATGTTCAACAGCTACACAAATACGAGATCATCTGGTTAATGTGATGAAAGTCTGTGAAGGATTTCCTCCTGTAACCCCAAACATACGTGTTGACAGCAGCACTTGAAAGCAGAGGCAATATAAATGATTTTGTTCTGCACCAACTTCTTATATTTCACTTCCGTCTCTCTTTTTTTAATCTGTTAGAACATCTTTCTCGGATAACATGCCTCGAAAGTACGTAACAGTTAACTGTGGTGTTAAATTGTAAGAATGCAGCTCATGAACTTCTTAAATAACCCATTCTAGATCGTATAAAGATAGGCTTTAGGACAACAGATAAATAAGAATGTGATGAAAAACACTATTCATGTTGTCGTATTTATTGTTGTTGTTCTTGTGGGGTTTTAATTTTTTTATTATTTTTTTTTTTATTATTATTATTTAACGGACACCACTGGAACACATTGATTCAATAATTGTCAACTGTTGGATGTAAAACATCAAGTAATTCTGACGTGTACTCTTCAGTGGAAAGATACATTTTTTTATTCATTAACAGAAAGGGATCTTTTATATGCACTTTCCCAAAGACAAAAAAGTACAAGATGGGATTGGGAAAAAACTATGTGATGAAAACTGAACAGTAGAAGCAGGGGCGTTGGGACGAAATTCATATTGCGGGGCTATGCTCCCATTTCTGAACATCAGAATTTGCCGGCGAATAATTCAACAATGTATAAAAAAAAAACATTTATGAGAATTATTGATCCAATGCCCCTAAGATGGGTCGTTTAAAATAATTGTTGACATTTTCTTATTCGTTCACACCGAAACTGAGTGGGGGATTGGAAAAATATCAAAGCCACAGTGTACAAATTTAATTATTAAAGTATCAACAAATATACCGGGAGAATTGTTGTTGGAAAATCAGTACCACGTATAAATAGTTGATTAACAACAAATGTGAACGACCCCTTATTCGTAAAGCGTGTGCAGCTTTCCGTTGTAAACATGATTGTAGCCAGGATTTTATACTGGAGTGGGGGTGCGGGGGCACTGCACAGAAAGCATTAATAGGCCACCAATATTGCAAATAGCAAAGGTAGCTTGGGAAAAAGTTGTAATTGAGCGGCATCGTCCCCAACCCCACGACTAACTTATTGCCTGTTAATGTAAATTTCAGAAAACCTGCACCTCAGAAATAGAAAGGAAAATCAGTCCGTTTCGTTTTGTTGCTAAATAAATATTTAAAATGAGCATAGTAAACAAACTTATTTATTAGGTTTAAAGTGCCACTTGAAATTCGATATACCAGTCAAAGCAGTGCAGAGAAAACAACTACTACAAGTACTGCGCCCGGGCTGATAACACTACAGACTCTAGTAATAGTAGTCTCAATCTGTATGATAGTCAATACTTTGAACCTGGAACATCGATCCCCATCAGGGTCTACTTCTTGTTCATGACTGGTGCATCAAAGAATGTGGTATGTTACGTCCAATCTATGGGAAGGTGCATATAAAACACTAACAATATTGGAACATGCCCCGGTTCAGTGGTGGAGGAGGAGGGGGGGAGCCAGAACCAATATGGATGTAGGCACGTTAATAACTGTGTGGTGGGAAAGAGAAACCTTTATGCCCCGTAGTGCAGTCGTTAAGCTATCGACTCTCAGTTGGTCGGTATTGAGATCAAATCTCAATATAGCTCAGCAAGGCTCAATGGGTAAGTGTATACCGCCTGTTCTCTGATAAAGGCCAATGGCCGAAACGTCAATAAAGAAATAAGGAGTGTTAATAATATGACACTTTGATGACAAACTTGTTTTTGTTTTTTTGTTGTTTTTTTGTTGGTGGGGTTTTGGTTTTTTATATATATATATATATTTATACAGCATCTAATTTCTCTGCATGGATATTCTTTCTATTTTTTATTATTACTTTTTTTTTTCTTAATGCGAGCACCCTGATATAATGGCGGAAATAAAACACTAAAATCATGATATCATTTTGAATCTTTCTTCTTCTTTTATTGTTACTACACGGCTTTTGAAGCCAGCAAACATATTCACAGTAAAAGCCTTGTAACAACCTCGTCTAACGTCACAAACAGTAAATACAGTCTAGTTTGACAAAATAGCTCAAAACACCGTACAAAATTATTATAATTTATAAACATTTTAAATCCATCGTTGTCTAAAATAGTGTAAACATTAAAAAAAAAGTTGTAAAACTTCAGATAAAATATAATTATAAAAGCCTTATAAATTGTTCAGTTAATAATTTCGACTTTGCATAGGCAATAGGGCACAACATCTGGTATAAGGTTAAAACACACAAGCAGATTACAAAGTGGCAACCATTATCATGAACATTGCTTTAAAAAAGAAATAACATCATGGATACTGCTTAAAAAAAGAAAATACATTCGTTCCACGTGACAAAAACACATCAGATCTAATTATACCAATTTTGGCATGGATAAGGAAACAATTATTTTCTTGGCCTCACTAGCTAACAATATTAAACGTTTAATATCAAATATAGGCCAGTAATGTAAACCTTTAGGACGAACATTTGTTTGGTATATAAAAATGAAATAAAATTTTTTTTTCTAAAATAATTAGTTACAGTACATGTATATTTAACATACCACTTTGACTAAACTTTACATTAACACTGTTTGTAAATATAACAGCCAAGAAAGATGTGTTATACGAACATGTGTTCTTTATAATGCTGTGAAGAGATTGCAATAAACTTAAGTCATTTCACTAACATAGCTGACACGTGACAGTCATTAATTTAGTAAATGCAATCTATGGAAGACATTTTTAATCTTCATGTTATTATGGGACATTAGATTACATATCAAGAAAACATTCATTTCAAATAATGTCAGAAGGTGGCTTTAATTGAGCAAAAAGTATACTCAACAAAAAACGAAAGTAAACATGTTGAAATATTTTTGTTTCATGGTGTGGTCATAGTAATGGTCCATTGGCAGCAAAAGTGATATTACTGCACACACACACACACCTCCTTCTAAAGGGTGTGGTTATCTAATTCCAGAATTTCTGCCATTAATGTAGTCGGCTTTATGAAATAAATGACTATTGATTACATCCATAATTTCTTTTTTGATTGAGTATATATCAATTTCATTACTGTTTTAGAAAGAAAGAACAAACATCTCTTTGGATTTTGTTTAATACTAAGTTACTTTTGTGGAAAGAGAATGTAAAGATTTTTAAATAATTAGAAGTACACCAACAGCCTAACAAATGTTCATTTTGATTTTAAATACCATTCTGCAAAACTACACTGCTACATGCATATAAATCAAAACATGCTGACAAAAAGCATTACATTTATAATTTCTCTGATATAAAGTTAAACTGAATACCGGTATTACAAGGTTTAAACCTGCTTAAGTTATTAATCACAACAGGGAAGGGATCTAGCTCAGTTCACACTGTGTTTGCCCGAGGTGCTCTGGTTGTGGGATCAAATCCTCTCAGTGGGCTCATTATCTGTATCTTTTTACCTTCCCTTCTGGTGGCATATACTGTTTATGATCCTCAATTGCCAATATTTATTTTTCGTGATGGAGGGTCTTTAAACAACCTTACAATCAAGTGTACACCCTGTTATGTATACAGTCAACACTTCCTTTTTCAAAAATATCAAGCCATATTTGAAATAATATTCTCAATCTGACATTAATGAAATTCAATAACATGTAACAATTAAAAAAAAAAAAAAATATTAATGTTGCATACAAATATAGAAACCTATTATAAGTCAAAAAAATAATAAAACAAGTACCATGCATGAAAAGGTGAAAACAAGATCAATGTACAGGTATTTACACAGATACAATGACTGAACTTTAGTATCTAGAAAAGAAATATACTGATCAGCAATAGAAATGCAAATTTAATTTGCAATGTTTGATTGAATAAAAGTTAACCAAATTTTACTGTTTTGCTTATTTGAGGCATGTGCAGAGAAGTGTAAAGTTTTATGGTTTTATGAATTTTTCGTCCAATTTGATTAAACTGGATCTGAACAAACATTTGCATTTCTTTTACTGTTCAGTATATTTTTGGCTAGATTGTTTACTTAACCCTGCTTGTCATGTAAATTTATATAAAATAGAAGACTTGAATAATAGCCCTTTATAACAGGGATCTAAGTAAACACTGATAACCAATATATCAAAACTATCATAAAATTATATATTGTTTTAACTTCTATTTGACTGTGTATCATTTTAAATGACATCTCAAAAAGCATGGTATAATGTTGCAGAAATGTCGTGATTTTTGAGATACCATTTTATTTATACTGTATCTATCAAAACAATACAAAAAGGTTTGTTTAATGATAGTTACTTATTTATAAAACTATCTATATATAAAAGAATACATTATAATAATAGCAAAATGGGACTGGTCCGAGTAACTGATGAGACCATCCCAGACTAGGTAACAGGGACACAATGAAGACATATTCCTATATTCTGTAAATCTAATAATTATCTATATTCAGTACATCTGACATATATATCCATTAGCTATAAGCACTTTTGTGTGGTCAAATATAACAACGATGATTCTGTATTTTACACTAAAGTATACTTCGTATCACATTAGATGGCATATCATTTTTAATAAGAATTTAAAAAAAAAAGGTTTCGGAAATAAAATAAAACAACTTCTTGCACAAATTTAGAAAAAAAATATTTTAACTATTAAATGTTTTCCGACGACAAACAATTTTTATGCATTTTTAGCACCTTTCAATCACTATTTGTGTTACCGTAGTAATTATTTAATATAATATGAAGTGAAATACTTTAAAATATAGTGTATAATTTGTATAGTATGAAAGTTGTTATCCCTTTGTCACATGTTTTTCAGTTAAACACACTAGTTTTTCGATGTGCCACTTCTAGTGATGCAAAGTATACATGTCATAGCTTGACAAACAGCATTAGCTGCAGCTTAAACATAGTGTGACATATTATTACTATATTAGTAGCTCAAATTCACATACATCAATACTATGTTTTACTAAAACATAGTGATACATACAATTTGTAGTCCGAACTCATATAGCTTAAACACTGCCATACATATTACTATAAGCTCAAACTTACATCAATACTACAGCAACACATGTTCGAACACATTACAGAAACACATGTTCGAACACATTACAGAAACACACATTAACACATATTACCTGAAGCTGAAAAAACATCAACACATATTACTTGTAACTGAAACACATTTCAACACATATTAGTAAATGAAACATATCTATACATTACTTGTAGCTGAAACACATCAACACATATGACTTGTAGCTGAAACACACATCAACACATATTACTTGTAGTTGAAACACATCAATAAATATTACTTGTAGCTGAAACACACAACACATATTTGTTGTAGCTGAAACACACATCAACGCATATTACTTGTAGCTGAAACACATCTACACATATTATTTGTAGCTGAAACACACATCAACACATGTTAATTAAAACACAAACACACATATCATGTCCATTCCAGGTTACACATCACTCATATTTTCTGACTCGGCAATGTTATCTTAAAAATGTCCGAGTGATAAATAATTTGATATTTATTATATTTAAAGTAGGAAACATTATCTAACTTAGAGATTAGAGATTTAGATTTCTAATGTAACATTTTCTTAGAGATTTAGATTGTAATATTACATGTGCTACATCTTTTAAGATTTAGATTTTTAACGTTACATGTGCTACATTTTCTAAGATTTAGATTTTTAATGTTACATGTGCTACATTTTTTAAGATTTAGATTTTTAATGTTACATGTGCTACATTTTCTTAGATTTAGATTTTTAATGTTACATGTGCTACATTTTCTTAGATTTAGATTTTTAATGTTACATATATATATATTTTCTTAGATTTAGATTTTTAATGTTTCTTGATGATGGCGCAAACTCATTTTAAACCTGTTAAAAGTAAAGATTGAACAGTAAATCAAGGTTGAAACATCAAAGATAAATTGCTTATAGTCTGGGATCAAAGATCAAACATCACCACAATGTCATACAAATATCATTATTAAATGTCAAATCTAGACTTTAGTTTCAGCGTTTAGTCCAGGTAATAAGATTTTATAACAGTGGGGTAAGATTACCTAACACAACCTCATGACTGGTCATAAACATGAGAAAAACATAATACATAGTTGTTGTTTATAGATTCTTGATAAACAATGGTAGAGAAAAAAAAAGAGAAAAATATAACACTAAAATGTGGTTTCTAGATTATCAATAAACAATGGTAGAGAAAAAAAACAAGAAACAAATATACAGATGTGGTTTCTGGAGTTTCGGTAACAATGATAGAGAAAAAACATGAGAAAAACATACACAGTTGTGGTTTCTAGACTACATCTTATAGATAGTAATGATCACAAAAACACAACTTACCAACAGTATATAGTGATGGTCACAAAAACACAACTTATCAACACAACCACAGAACAAAAATGTTACCAAGTTATGTACAGTGGGAAGACTAAACAAGCATTTGATTGAAATAAAATGAATATAAAAGACAAGTATTTATTTCTAACCGGTTGTGAACGCAACACCCTGTGACCTTGAAATATTAAACAATAATTTCTATTACATTCAGCAGAATCATGAACATTTAATTAAGCACTTTCTGTTCGAGAGATGATCCACATATAAATATTGCACATAACTTCACACAGTGCACATTATGCACATTTTTCAACACATCTAAACTACGCTATACAACAGGTGCACCATTCCTTACTGAAACATGAATATCAAATACCAGTGCTATGTTAAACATTAAGTAGACAAATAAAATTATAAAAAATGATCATCATGTATACTCTTTCTTCATTCACCATGCACATGAAGTTCTTCATTCGCCATGCACGTGAAGTTTTGTGGATAACTTTAGTTTGTTGAGGTAGAGGAAAGCATTTTTGGAAATAAGAAAACTTTTTTTTTAAATATTATAGTAATGTTCAGTTATTTTAATTGTCATAGCAACAACAAACTTCAATAAAGTATTGCAAAAAATATTTATTTTGTTGTTCTTTTGTTGTCTGCATACTGTAGATATGTTTATTATTTATTTTTTGTCATTTTAGTGAAAAGCACAAAGCATCGTAAACTAACAAATTTTAATATATTATACAAAGCTTTTGTTTATTGTAATGCAGTGAATAAAAAGTAAGTTATATGTATATCATTCTTTGTTACACTTTGTTGTTGTTATAGTTATTTAACATAATTTAAGAAAAATTCATACAAAAAATAAAAGATTTCTGATGATTCCAAAAGTACTTACCTTTTTGCTGTGCTGACCAAAACAAAAGCTATTATTAAAAACCATGTTTGTTCAAAAATTCTTTGGCCATAAGATACTAAAACACTCTATGTTCATGTACACATGTGCATAATAATTTGTTTAAACTAATCTTTGGTTACACACTACCAAATCTAGACAATGCACCTATCGGTACATAAATTCAAATAAACTGCATATATAAACAAAATGACAAAACAAAATGAAACTATCAGGGTTTCACATAATGCAGGAATCCTGTGTATTTGATGTAATATTTCGCTAAAATACTCCTAAATAAAATATGTGTGTGTCATGGTTGACGCAAAATATTTCGATCAATTTAAAAACATAAAAGACTATTATTTATGAGAAGAAAAAACAATGGATATACATGTATAGTATTATATAAAGATAAAATAGTAGATAATGGATATAACATATGCATGTAATATAAACAAGACAGTTAAATTCAGTTAATTATGTGATTAAAATAATATGCTTGACACTCATTTTTGAATGCTCGATTCCCAAAATAAGACCCTGTGAGTCATGATGACTCCTATTTTCCAGATGCTAGGTGGAACCCTGTTATCAAAGATGCACATGTATACAAGTTCTCTCTAAAATCTTCAGTAGGTCAATGTTTCAAAAACAACAGTCTGTGCATAAATTAGTGAAATGATTTTTAAAAAAAAGACAAATTGAACCTTATGATGTTATATCTAAACCAAACTTTACAAACTGCATCAAGCATGATAAACATCAGGGCCACAGTTCCCCCCTCCCCACGCCCAAATAACATGACAATTTACTGTTTATTGATGTTTTAAGTATGTAGCTTTCCTGAAATGGCATTTCAGAGCCTCTAGATTAAAAAATTTAACCCAGACACACTAGTGCCTCACAATTTCAAGAATTTATCTGCCCCCCCCCCTCAAACTTAGCTATGACCCTGAACATCCTATACCATGAATACATTAACACTTTTCCCTTAAAATATTAAATATATTTTTTAACCAAGTTTTAATGAGTCCTAGTGATTGATATTTACCTTCAAGGACAGAAAATAGTTTACACAGAAGAGTATTTCCAACAAATACATTATGTGAGCATGATAAAATCCACTCTTTGAAAATCAAACAACGTTGCAATGATACTTAAATGCCATTACTAATTTGTTTATCTGTGGTATTGCGATGGTAATTTTCAAAAATAAGTGCATTCTGCATTAAATATTAATAGTTTTGCAACAGCAGTAAGATGCAGCAGCAAACTAATTTGATGGTAGCTTTTACGATAGCACTGCCGACTGTCGCCACAAATTCTGATGGCTGAATATTTAAAGTCTATAAATGATATGCACCAAGCTGCAATTCATGTGGTTCTCTTCTCAAGCATGTTATATCACTAATCAGCCATTGTGCAAATATTGTAAGTTGGGTTGGGTCCAGACCTATACAAGTCAGCTGTAGTAATTTATGAATTCATGTCAAGTCATACATGTGAGACAGGGACATTGGAACCGATGGGGGGGGGGGGGGGGGGGGGGGGGTTCAGCCCCTCAAATAATTCCCTTAAATATGTTCCTTATTCATCATTGAACTATTCACTGGCAAACTGTGATGTTCAGAAATGAGAGCAGCCCCAACAATATGAATTTCATTGCAATGCCCCTGTGAAATATCTGCAGATTACCACCACACTTCTAAATGTGTTCATGGCAAGATCACAAACATATCTAATGTATAAGACATTTGCAGTGGTGGATCCAAAAAATGTCCTAAATGTTAAAAAAATATAAAAAAAGTTATTTAAATCACAAAATTTAGAGCAGACCTAGATCCGCCACTGATTTGTGCATAACCAATGATAAAATAAATACGCTATTAATTATAAAACACATGCAAAGTAACCGATTTCTCTACATAGATGGTGCTGTGGGCTGTGGCCGATGTAAATCATTGTGTTCGGTCTGCTGAGTGCCATCAGAAAGTCCCATGGGATAGCCCTGCCTTCCCATAGTTCCCTGGCCCTGCTGCATAGACTGCTCATTTGATCCTTGGTCTGGAGCTCCAAACACAGCCAGTGTCACCGGTTTTTCACAGGGAGGGACGGGGTAGATGTTGGGCGGAGACATGTTGTGTACGGGCTGCTGTAACATGTAGCTAGGGTATATCGGGTGTGGCAAAGGCTGGTTCAGCTGATGCCCAGGGTAAGACTGGAGTGGCTGCTGCTGTTGTTGTTGTTGTTGCTGGTGGTAAAGAGAAACCTGACCTGAAAAGATCAATTTAATTGATTGATTATTTGTGTTTGGTGGTCAAACTATGTTTGAATAATTATTACAAAGAGATCAATCTGAATTTAGTACTAAACATACAACAATAATTAAATACAGTCTCCATTAATAGTGATTCCCAAAATGGAAAGATCCAAGGGGTGGGGGCAGTCAGGAAAAAGGGGGCTGTAGAGGGGCAGGAGAACCAAGTAATATTTTAATTTTTTTACCTAATAGTAATACATGTACCATGAAAGAGATGTGTCTTCATAGTGTGGGTGGAGGTTGGGGGGGGGGCACTAGGGATGTGGCCTCGAACCAAGTGGGGCAGCCCAAAAACGTGTGGGATCCACTAGTCAGTAGTAGTCGTAGTCTACACGAATCAAAAATCTAAACAAAGAAAACGATGAAGATCTAGAAAACACACCCTCAACTGTTTTTGTATATTCACTTTTATACATAATACATGAACTGTATGACAATTCAGGTTGGGCCCTGTCTATTTTTCATAAAATAAAGGTTTCACATATGCTTACTGAAATCCTTACATACCACAGAAGTATCAATCTGCTTACTGAGATCCTTACATACCCCGGAAGTATCACCATTAATATAATTGACTTGCAAACAGATTTTCTTTACTTACTAAATAGACCACAATATTTAAACTACAGGCTGCCCATTGCTATCATTATTTTTGACATAATACTTGAATGATCACAACCATGTTGTACTTATAAGTTGTATGCTGTTCTATATATCTACACGACTGTATATTCGATTATAGACATAACAAGCAGTTCTAAATATAGCTTCGTAAATATATATACTCAAAAGAAAGTATGCATGTTGAAATATTGAATATTTGTGAGCGTGCATGAGAAAACCAGCTATATTGGTCACTTCTGACAATTTTAAATTAATCTAAATGAATAGAAATAGCAAAACAAAATGTAATAAACAGATTTCAAATATCTTTATCCGTTAATTTTTTATAGAGGTTTAAATAACACTGTAATTTAAAGTATTATTCTTCAGAAATCAGCCCTAAACATAAGCAGTTTTCACTAGTCCAGATTGGAATCGCTTGTAGAAAAATTGCAAATAAACTATTTTAGAGAGTGAATTAGTGCTTAATATGTTGGATTTGAGTAGAAGAAAACCTGCACAACCTGAAGAGCATGTAATCTTAAAACCATTTTTTTTACTTTGTGACCTTTTTAGGCCATCCCGTGAACGCATGTTTTGCAACATATGTCTGGTTTTCTCATGCATGGTCACATTTTTTAATGTGCCATTTCACTATAATCAAAAACAACTGTGCATATGCAACTTGTGATACTACTGCACTCACACACAACTTCTAAATGGTGCGGTTATCTAATTCCAGAATTTCTGCTATGAATGTCGTCTGGTTTATGATAATTGTTTATGTTATAAATGTCTACTGATTACATGCATACTTTCTTTTTTTGATTGAGTATATACATTATAATGTATTAACTAATTTAACAGAAGAAATGTTTCACATTTATGAGTTTTCACATTTGCTTCTTGATGATCATTCCTATAAAAAATTCAAAATGCTTTATTACCTCCATGATTAGGAACAGTTTGGTTATGAATTGTTGTTGGCTGTGTTGACTGCGTGTCAGCCGTTGCCGTCATCGGGTACGCTGCATCCTCATTGTTTGCCTCGGACATTGCTGCTCTGGTATAGAGAGCTCCCTGAGAGTCTGGTGGCTGTTTCTTGCGACACACACAGCATATGATTGTAATCAGAATAGCAGCTCCAATAAAAGCCATCGTCAATCCGACAATGAGCACCACAGATGGCCCTGTCTCTTCTTCACGTGGATCATAATCTAGAAATTGAAAACAAAAATGTACAATGAACAGGTAAATTATATATATACATGTATACTGGGGTCGAATTTCACCAAGACTTTGAGGCATTTGTCATACAACCCTGTACCTTTGCCACAATGTCCTCTCAATTTCACTTCTAATGAAGATGCCCTTTCATGAAGCAACTCATAGTCGGCCATCAGTTAGTTAGTTGAGAAGATAACAAACATTTCATGTTTTTGCCTTAATGTGCCATAGGAAACTCACATTTGCCATTGTGCCCTCTTTATCCATGGGAATCCAAGGCAATAATTGCTGTTACCCCCAAACACTCAAGCTAAACCCCACTATACATACATATTACAATGTACAACAGAAGAGGTATAACTATAAGAACCTCTTTGTGTGTGTTTTCATTCATCTATCTGTCACATGTAACAACAAATACTTAAAAAGGTTTACATCCTTTTTGTGATTATTTGATAAATAACGAATATTTTGGTATATTTTAAAGAATCATTCCCTACAAGCAAGTTCAGGCTAAAAATGTATTAGTGGAAATATGGAAAGTATGAGAAACTAGGGGTGCAACGATACAGCCAAAACCGTACTGCAATATAGCAAACCCATATTGCAATACATACTGCAATACAGTTTGATTAATTACTAAGATGTGATAGTTATATTTTGATACAATGATGAATCATACCAATTACTAATACTATATACTAAACATATCTATACCAATTTCCGATGAAAAAAAAAAAAAGAATATATAGATTAACTGTTATTTTTATAACTTACTGTCATAGTCATAGGTTTTATAAAGATATTACTCATTAGGTAGATATATCACAATACATGAAACCATTTCATGGTATGTATTGTGCTCAGCAAGTATTGCAATATACCGGTATACTTTACCAGTATATTGTTGCACCCTTATATATACATGTATGTACAGGGTTGTACAACACTTCACATGAATATTCATTAAGTTTGCATGTCCGTCTGTGATACAAATTTCAATCTACACAAATAGGCAAATGTATTGTGTGATGAACTGCAATGCCCTGAAATTAAAAGTTGCAAACATAACCAGAACCTTTCAGGTCGAATTTTACAAGTGTCTATCAAAGTTACAAGTGTTAGATTTTGCTATTTTCACATTCACTAGTACTTAATAAACAAGTGAAACATAAAGAACTAATTAATTCCATAATAGCAGATGTTTAATACTGTGCACTGAAATTAAAAGGGTGTGTAACCATATAAAGGTTCTCCCTCAAGATTAATTACACCCCTAAGGTAATGTTTTCATTTTAAGTATGCTAGTACTAGATTACTTTACATAATAGTAATTTGTTGTTTGAATTTAACTGATGATACACTCTTTATTTAAACATTATGATTTATATTATATGCCACCAGTTGCTGTCTTATACTAGTAATAGTGATAGTCTTTCAACTATATCTCAAGATAGAATTATAATTTTCCTGGTAGTAAGTTGTTTTAATGGATGTATCTGAGGGTATGATCTTTTAAATGCAATACATTTGTGTAGAACTGCAACCATACATGTGCAAATATGACACTTTAAGCAGGGCTCACGCTGTCGGTAGCCAAAGGCTAATTTTTACAAAATATGGCTAAACATTTGGCTAAGCCTATTTTTAGCATAACTTTTTTTCTTTATTTATTTTTATAATTCAAGGATTTCACGAATCAGAGACCTCGTGTCAATGACGCAGCAATAATGGAAGGGACGCACCATCAGGGTTTATAGAATTTTTTTTAAATCCACTAGCCATTGGACCAGTAGTGGTTTTCAAAATTCACTAACCCGACTTAAAAATTCACTAGCCCTATCTTCTAAAAATAAAACTCAATCTTGACGATCGGATTGACTCGCTACATTTTACAGGATAAAAAAAAAATCCTTTACTAAAAATGCACGTGTCTGCACCTTGATTCATAGTAAGATTAGTGTCACTGTTTTCAAAACAAAAGAACACAATAGATCTTACAGACCTACAAGTTTATTTACAAAAAATGCCATGTACCATCCGATTGTCTAAGACTTCGTGGATGACTGACTCAGTCGGAGTAAAATTATGACTGACAACCTAAAATAAAATAATTATTACCTTCAATGTAATAGGTAACAATGGATAAATTAATTACTTATAATAATTGTATTTTTGAACGATAACAAAACCGCGAAAAGTTTGACCAGAAGCCATTCGGTACTATTCGGGGTGTATCGACATCTTGCCGGAAACAGAAATATTGGACTGCGTTGTTTTGCAAGTTACTCTAAGTTGCTAATAATAGTCAGACTTTATTTATCGAAAAAAAGCATGTCGAGCACATTCCAATACTGAACGTAGCGTTTTGTATTGTGAATGGATTACGAATGCAGTGGGAAAACTTATCTTGTCAATATTATTTTTTCGTCAGAGTTGTTACCAGTACATATCACTTTACTTTTTTCAGATATTTAACTGTAATTCAACAATGCAAGCATTTATTTTAATTGTGTTGGTAAATGCCAAAAAATCCCTTAAATGGAGCAGCAAGAACATCATTTTTAAAATTATTTTCTGTACAAAAATAGGACTTGACAACAAAGTTGTATAATTTTAGCATTTAACCCAAAGTTATGTTTGGCTAAAAACTTTTGAATTTGGCTAATTTTTTGGCTACATGTATTTTTATTCCAGGGTGAGCCCTGTTTAAGACTGCCACTTTAAGGCTGATTTTGGACATTGGACTACGTTTAATGCAACTAACATCTGACTGATTGATTAATTAATTACCAGTATGTCAGGGTCCTCAGTAATTTGAGAAGTTGCAGGGTACAACAGTGATGGTAACTGGTGATCTTGGCATGCATAAAACAACATATTTTTTTACCAAAAACGAAAAGTAGGTGGCGGGAAAAACATTTACAAGCAGCGATTTACCGCCGGTGACCAGGTACTGTTGAGGGCACTGGTTGGTTACCCACCACTTATACAGATATATAATTACTACTAACTTAACTGAGGAGTAAGTTATATTAATACCTGTAGGCAAAACCAGGTGAATGAACTTCCAGTTACTTTAGATTTTGTAATATTTTCCCATTAGCGTAACATGCAAACAAAGTGTTGGCGTTTATGGGGTTAAAGAAATGGTTGTTTAATGATACCCCAGCACATTGTTTACTCAGTAGCTATTAGGTGTCAGACATATATATATAACCTACTACTGCCATTCTTTCCAATTAGCAACAAAGGATCTTCTGTAGGCACTTTCCCAGGATAGCATATACCACAGCCTTTGATAACAGTTGTGAACCACTAGTCAAAATAAGTCGTATAACACCAACCCATTGAGCCTTGTGGGTTGGAGCTTGTATTGAGATTTAAAACTCCTACCACTACCAGCCATAAGTCTGTTGGCGTAACCATTGAACCATCAAATTAGGGATAGCCTTATTCTTTAAATGGTGGCATTAAAATTAGTCCTCTGAGCAACAGTAGATAGAGAGTGATAATTGATATCCTCAATTTCACACATGCAGTGAGTTATAGTCTGTTTACGCTACTTGGAACATGGATTTTTGTTGATTACTTTAGTTTGCGTGAACCTAGACGAAAAAGGACT
>JAULBS010075819.1:0-20328 GCA_032355785.1 Symmetromphalus regularis
CGCCATATAGGCTACTCTTTCTGATAAGCAGCAAGGGGTCTTTTATATGCACTGTCCCACAGACAGGACAGCACATAACACCTCCTTTGATGAACCAGTTATGGACCACTGGCTGGAACAGAAAATAGCCCAAAATGCAAATGGGTCCACTAAGAAGGATCGATCCGACAACCGACTGGTTCACAGGCGAACACACTACCGTTTGAGCTACATGCCTCCCGCTCCCTCTTTCCAGTTAGCACCAAGGGATCTTTTATTTGCTTTCCCATAGACAGGACAAAACCACAGCCTTTGAAAAACCAGATGGTTGTTGCAGGTGGAATACACTTAGCCAGTGAACCTTGCAGAGCACTCGCTCTGAGTTGGAACCAGTATCTGGATTAAAAATCCCATACATTGACTGAGATTTGATCCCAGTACCTACGGGCCCACTCTGTATAAATCATTTTGATTATTGCTTCTCTTTATTTTCAGTTGTCATAGTTTTCTTAATGTTTGCACGGACGAAGCGAGCAACTCGAGGAACATATAGTCCAAGTCGGCAAGAAACATCAGGATCACGAGTTGAACTCGGAAACGTCCTGAAGAAACCACCAGAAGAAAGATTAATATGAGTTTATAAATGTGCTGGATTACAATAATCTGCTGGATTACATTAATCTGTTGGATTACATTCTAGAAGAAAAAAATAAAACAATCCTGCATCATGTGATACTTGACATAATCCTGCGTTATTAAAACGATATCAAATGGCTGTGGATTATCAAGTCAGGTCAAAATGTTAATGTGTTTACATCATAGAAGTGTTCAAACATGCCTCTCATGGACACATCCTCTGACTTGTGGATTATACAGGAAAAAGACATATCAAGGCATAATAACTGGTATTGGTTGCTAGCAGGTCATGTGATGTGATATGGTGTTGAGTTTAACATTATTGGCTGCCAGTAGGTCACATGATGTGGGTATGAGTCCCAGAGTTACTGATCTCCACAGTAACAGTGATAGTGATTGGCTAATCGGTGTCCATGCTGATGGTGAGAGCCGGTGAAGTTCAGGGAAACAATTAATTTAGGGACTTAATTTATGAAGTTAATATAGGGAGTTAATAAATATAGGGAAGTAATGATCATTCATCTTTCATGTTTCGATTGAGGTGTTATTTTGGAGGTTTATGTTCCATGCAGGTTTCCACATATCACTTGATTAGTCTGACATTTAGAACAAGGCTTGTGATTGGTTGTCACTTTTATTAATATTATGATAATGACAAAACCCCATGAAAAATATGTTTATTAAACAAGCATTACATTGATGTCGCTTTTAAACAAGTCGGGCAGTACTGGAATTTCATTATATTTGGTTAACAATCTCCACAGAGTGGATTTGAACCAGTTATCTGCTGTTGAAAATAAGGAAATTGTAAAAAAACTGAGATCGTTAGTACTACTACCCACCCCCAATGTACCCACCCACTCTTCAGTTTGACATACATGTATGTTCTCGAGCTGTTGAGTAGATACAAGTGTAATGTTAACGACATGCATCCCACTTCTGCCTCCACAGAAGGTATTCAAACAAGGAACCTGTTGTGTGAGGATCCTAAGCTACACTTAATAAAGAGAAATTCTTACTAGCAGAAAGCAGAAACCACTAGCAGCTTAAAGGCATAATTACACTGGACAGCGGTAATGGAAAACCGTGCGGTGAAAAAAATAGAACTAGACTATGTGCATTTCAATAGAACCAATTGCACTGAGCACAGTATGGCCCGATAGAATGCTGAGCAATTTTTCTGAAATACCATGTGATAAATTTAAGAGTTGAGCTAAACTGGTGCTGTTGTATGATGTCATAAAAAACACCTTTACTAGTCATCTTGTCAGTGGAATTCTTCATCGTGGAAGTTCAAAAATATCCACTGTTATATGATCAAATGTAAGAAGACTATAAGGACATCAAAAATAATATTGATTTGGGAAGAAATCTCATGTACCCAAATTCGCCTTGGTTTCCTCCATCCATGTCTCTGTTTCCGCAATAAAAGTAGCAACAGTAACATCTTCTCTTCACTTTTTCTTGTCTTTGCCATATGCGCCAAAATTGTAAGCTATTTGTTTACAAACCAAAAATCACCATACAGTATTCTGTATTCTGTGCTGAATGTAATTGTAAAACACGTGCGATTTACCGCTTTCCATTTGCCACTTTCAGTCACCGCTCTCCTGTGTAATTAAGCCTTTATGTAGCATCATAAATGAATTTCTCTAATTTTCTGAACAAATTGAAAATCTCTCCCCAAAATATCTGAAAAAAAAGTTTCTTTAAATCAAGTGTATTACTGTAGTTTTGTGTGTATTTTGATTGAAATATGACCCCAGTCTTGTTTTGTCATGACTACCTGAGTGAGATCTGCATTATCCATTCATCTTCCATTTATCATTACATTCTGTTCAAACTCACATTTTCCTGTCCATTCTTAACATTTATATCAGAATATTTGTAATTTATTTTACCAGACTGAACCTTCACAGACATTTTGTTTTGGATCCACACACTTGGATAAGATGCTACTGCAGAAAAGATGTTACAAATTGTTGTATACAAAGAATATTTTATTGTAGTGGAAATTATTTAAAGAATCATTTAGTGGGTGAAGATTAGTCAGGACAAAATTTGTCTAGTTTGAAATGGAAGATTTAGATATTTTTATAAAAATACATTGATTCATATTTGCAAATGATTATTTGAAGACCTGTGCACAAGAACCCAATAACCCATATTTTTTACATTTTGACACTTTTGGTACTGTTATACCCGGTAACCACACTGGAATTGTTAAGGGAAACACTACCTTCATAATGACATTCATATTAAAGCAATATAAAAGAACATAAAAATTATTTTTCGATAATGTCATTTTGGTTGAGAGTAAGAACCCGGCAAAGTTAATTGTTATAAAATTATATCTTTATATTTTCAATGTTTGTAGTAACCTGGTAACCCATCACAAAATCCTTATTTTCTCAAAATGGCCATGATGTGGGTTACCATGTTCTTGCATGCATGTCTTCATTTTATAAATACACTGTAGACTTAGAATCAAATTATTAAACAACGAACTTGTTGTTTAAAAAAAGACAAATATGTATTTAGATATTTTTATTTTTTATCATATGTTTACAATGTACATTATATAAATGTATCATTTCATGTTATGTCATTTTTCAATTTCATTTGTATAAAATCATGGCAATATCATTTTGTATATAAAATATATGATTTTGCCAAATATTTACATGAATGTTTCATTTATTGACTGTTTTAGTCTTTTACTAGCATCAGCTTTGTAATTGTTAAATTTATTACTTGTTAAGTTGTAAACCAGAAACAATGGAACCATATTCTAGTATAGTTTAGATATGGTTAGTTACAGTGAATTTAGACTATAAAGAATTATTACTTAAGTTGTAAATCAGGAACAATGAAACACATATCAGTGATAGTAGACTGTAGACTAAAGAATTACAAAGATTATTCCAGCTCACATACTGTACATTTATAAAAATAACAGTTGAATCAAAAAATGAAAGTGAAAATAAGAAAGTTAATAATTATTACATTCACTGGTAAAGAAAATATTTTATAAATTGTAAATGAAAGGAATTGAAAAACTAAATTTATTTTCATAGATCAACTGACATTCAGGAAAAATAAAGGTTCTACCAATTAAAAAAAAAAATTGTTTGCAGGATATAAAAATAAACTGTTTCCACATAACATTTTGAAATTTTCGTGACTGAAAAATACCAGTATATGGTGATTATTGTACATATATAGTTTGTGTAAAAAAGCATGCTCAAATTAGATTCAGCTCTTTTTTTTGAAGTAGGGTTGAGTGCCCAAAACACACTAATGTTTTACAGACCTCAGCGTAGAACAGCAAGCTAAAAATAGCTCAGTAAGCAAGACATTCCATAGAAATAGATTATCAGGTACAGTCGTTATAAAATCTTCATCAATTCCAGACAGTATTTTAGAATTACATTGACATTGTTTGTGTGGATGAATAGGGTTTTATTTATTTTTAATTTTCTAACCATGAGGCTGTTTGTATATGATTATAATCAACCATTTAAAGCAGACATTCCTTCATATAGATTTTTGTAATTAAAAATAGCCAGAATAGAATATTGTTAACCAGACTCGTTCAAACTTCAAAAACTCTTTTCATTCATACATGGCTTGTACAAATCATGTTTTATGTAACCCATTTTTCATTCGTGCTAAAATTAGGAATCATTAAAAGATTGGACTCTCAAGTCAAAGACTGTGGTTCAAAACCCCCCCGTAGCTGGCTCACAATTGACTAATGTCAGTATTCCAAATGTTTGACATCCAGTAGCCAAAGATTAATAAACCATTGTGTTCTAGGGGTGTGGTTAAACAGAAACAAACAAAAAAGAATCCTTAAAAGTGAGACAGTTTTATGTTCAGTATCAGTTATTTGATTGGTCTTTATTATTATCAGTTATTAAACCAATGAAAGCAGTCAGTAATTAAATAATTATCAGTTAAAATATTTTGTAAATGATATTATTCAGAAATAGAATGGGTTGACTAAAACACAAATTGCCTAACTCATGGGTTTCTCAGACTTTTTATTCTGATATACCTGATTAACTATGAAGTATAGTGACTTTTTATTAGTTAAATTGTTATGTTGTAATAAAAAATAATTGCATAAAAAAACGGAAACGATTTAATAAATTGTAGCAATGTTGACTTCATGTTTGTATCATTTTGTTTATATATTTGAGACTTAACAGCTGCCAAAATTAACACAGAACATTCATCTCTTACCACAGATTAAATAATATACTCCAAAACTAATTAGAAAGGAAAAAACATCTGTTTAGTACACAAACTTCCATATTTATCAAAAACAACTTCTTGTAATACTAAATTAATTTAATTTGTGATGGCCGATTTGGATCAGTACATGTAATGTCAGAGGATTTTAATAATTTAAAGTTAAGGATTTAGATAAGTCACCTGCAGTGAATATTATTACTGTGAATAATTAGTAGTTATGGTATGTACATGTACATAGTGTCAGATGTGTACAGTGTACTGATTATTGTCACTTTGTGTACATATCACTGTAAATGTAATTATAATACATATCTGTGCATAATAGTATTCATATGATGATATCTCTAGTGAACCTATTTTTACTGAACCTATCTTGCATCTCCACTCAATTAACTTTAGGGCCACAAAAATAAAAGAATTGTGCTTGAGTTTATAATAACAATTTTGTATGAAATATGAAACAAAAGATTTATTTTCTTCAAAACAGGGTCTCTCTATGAGACAGATTTCAAGGGCAATACATGTAGTAAAATGTTTTAAGTTTTATAACATGCAGTTGTATTGCAGTATTTTCAGGAACAAGGGTTAAACTGTAATAATGGTGAACATTATAAGTACAGTGTAACACAAGCTGTTTGTGATGGTTTCATTAACCAGATAGTATGTGTTATGTAGTCATTCATTGAACTGCATAGTTTTTAAGGTTTGCAATAATGTACATTAAAATCTGAATGTTTTGTGATGTGAATCAGTAGAAGAGATATTTAGATAATGTATTTATTATTATGATGCAACAACAAACAAACATATCTTTGTAAATACGAGATTCCTGCCATTATTGTGCCTTCATATAACATTGTACATATTGTATGATTCATTTACAAAGCATCACTTTTTTCTTTAATACATTGTTCCTTACTGTATAATTACAACAAAATTATCATTTTTTTTATTAAATGCATTGTTCATTATTTTACAATTACAACAAAAGTATCACTTTTTATTCAATATATTGTTCCTTATGTATAATTCTAACAAAAGTATCACTTTTTACTGTAATACATTGTTCCTTACTGTATAATTACAACAAAAGTATCACTTTTTATTCCATTCATTGTTCATTATTGTACAATTACAACAAAAGTATCACTTTTTATCAGAATACATTATGGATTATTGTACAATTACAACAAAAGTATCACTTTTTATTCCATACATTGCTCATTATTGTACAATTAGAGCAAAAGTATCACTTTTTATCAGAATACATTATAGATTATTGTACAATTACAACAAAATTATCACTTTTTATTCAATATATTGTTCATCATTGTATAACAAAAGTATCACTTTTTATTCAATACAATGTTCATTATTGTATAATTACAACAAAAGTATCACTTTATTTTATCATAATACATTATGGATTATTGTATTTCTATTCCAAGTCCACCCAAGGCAATATTTGTGTGCCTCTCAAACAGTAAATTTCAGCCCCTGAGTTAACAATATTTTTGGTACTGGTAAAACTGCAACAGTTTTAACATTATATATTTTTTTATTTATGGATTCGCTCAAATAAAAACTTTGATCAACATAAACGATAAAATTAAAAATAATTTATCCTTTTTTTAATGAGATCACTGGTGTTAATAAACTTCATAAAATTAAATAGTGATTACTTAATTTTCATTGCATTTTGCTTAAAATACATTTAAACCCCAACAACCCATTATGTGACCACATCTCCCATTGATAAATTTAACAACCATTTGTTGGTTTTTGATTGCAATTTGATGATATTTCATATCTCTTCAAACTCCTTTGTTTAGAATAGACAATGGAATTCTCAAACTGAGCTAAAATGATTTTGTGACAGTATTACACCCTACATGTATGTTAAATTTGGTCACATTTATATCCTAAATACAAAGTCCTATCAGTATCAGTGTATCATGCATGCTCACTACTGTTGTTAATATATATTTTGTACACCTCATCATAGTGTTATCTTAGGATTATCCGAATAGTCAAATATTCCATCCACTTTAACTACAACAATGTTTTGTTTTGTGTTGTTCAACAACTGATAACATTAATTAATGTTGTATCTGAAATTGACATTTTGTTTAATCTTTTATGTAAGATTTTAATTTATTCTCTGATTATTTCTCATTGTAATGATTTCATATCATTTCAGTTGGTTAAATTCTTAAATAAACATGCCAAAATTCACTGAAAAATTATCACAACTCAACTTAACAAATCTTTATGACATTTTAATAACTATTTGTAAACAAATGTTTATAGGTACATTATACAAATTTATTTAATCTATTTTTAGTATGCACTTAATTGAATACAAAATTGCTTGGGTAATATATAAAATTAAATTAAATGATATTGAAAATAATGAAAAGAAATAAAATAGAAATAGAATGAAATGAATTTCAAAGAAATAAAAAGAAATTAAAATAAAAAAACAATAAATTTAAATTTTAAATTATTGATTCTTTATAGTTTGAAAAATGTTTAATAATTATTTTATATGAAGTAATTTTTTTTATAGAAATATATTTTTTTCTGGGATTTCAATGTAATGATATAATGTATAGTAACTATATGGTTGAGAGACAACCTTGTGTTAATAAATACACTGCTGATATTACCTGACTGTTAAATCATATCGTACTAGTCAACAATATCAGGTAATCAATAAACATATTTAAATAATTACTGGTTGTTGTGTCTTTTAAACATTTGAATTTTCTGCATTGATACATGATTGATTATATAGTTGTTTAATGATGCCCCTCCCCCACATCCCAGCACAAAAAAATATCAACTATTGGGGGTCTGCATGGATTCATTCACAAACATGGTGTTACACTTGGATGTTTGTTTAATGACCCCAACCCCCCAGCACTAAAAATAAACATTATTGGGGGATGCATTACACAGATCTCCAGAGTTTTATACTTATCAAGCAGAGTTAATCTTTGAATTGAGGTTGAACCATCAACAGAAATATGGCTTTAGTGTGTTTTCTTGAAATCTTGGCCCATAATGTGGGGAACATTCATATTTTTGCATTATAATATTTGTGTGGGAGCTCACACAGAACTGCATGGGTGGAAAGCTGCCTTAAACTGATAGGTATCACACTGTTTGTGGTTCACAGAAATAATAACCCATTGATTATCAAGAATATTAACCCAAACATTGTGAATCACTGGCTGGAACAAGAAATAACCTAAGGTGTCCACTGATGAGGATCCATCTAACAACCCATTGGACCATGGGTGAACACACTCGCTGTGAGCTACATCCTGCTTTCTTTTTCTCACAAATAGAACAGCACGTACCACAGCTTTTGATTTACCAGTCATAAGGCTCAAGCTGGAATGGGAAAAAGATTTGTGTAACAACACCACTAGAGTACATTGACTTATTAATCAGGGGCTATTGGATGTCAAACATTTGGTAATTTTGACATGTAGTCGAGAGTGAGCCAGCCTCCAACAGATTTTGAACCTGTATCTTCAGCTTCAGAGTCCAATATCCATCCACTGGACTACAGAGACTCACAAACTTCTAAGAATGTACTGGCTTGCAAGGTGGTTATGGCAACCATTTAACAGCATGTTGACATTTCATCATTGCTTTAACATTTTATCATTTTCCTGTTATAAATGCCATCCACTGTGAAAATAAACATCTGTACACATAGGAATGTGTGCACATGAGGATGACATCTAGATGTGATGCTGGGGAATTTGTCACTATTTGTTCATCAAGTGTTCTTCAAGTGTTACAGCACATTGGTGCAATCTTTTTGAAGGATGACCTCGGTGGCACAGTGGCTAAGTTGTCTGACTCGCAGATGGTAAGTACTGGGATCAAATCTTGGTCGAAGCATGGGATTTTTAATCTTAATACCAGCTCCAACCCAGAATTAGTGTTTTGCAAAGGTCAATGGGTAGGTGTTTGCCACTTGCACCGACCAGTGGTGCACAACTGTTTTTAATAAAAGTAGTGATATGCGATATCCTGGCTGTGGGAAAGTGCATATATGAAAAAAAACTTGTTGCTAATCAGAAAGAATAGTCTTGAAGGCAGTAGCAGGTTTCCTCTAAAGACCATTATTCAACCAAAACTACATTACACAACAAAAATAGATAAACCTACCAATCTGTGCTACACATAGGCTTAGGCAAATAAAAAAAATTGTTTTAATTAAATGTAATGGAAGTTCTAATTAGCAGTACAGCAATTGGAGATGAGTGTTTTATTAATTTCTGAACGAATTGTTTGATGTTGGCAGGCATGAAGTTAAGAGTCAGAGGTTATGTAAAACTCACACCTTGATTACACTTTATCTGCTGTATTAAAAAAAAAAAAATACTTTTCATCAATATTTTTTGGAGTAAAATGGGAGTCTGTTCTGAAGTGCAGCATTTTTTTTATGAATCACAAGCATCATTGCAAGTCCTGGTCTTAGCATATACAACTCTCCATCCTGATATTTAATAAACATGTCTCGGTTAATTGGTAAAATTAAGATTTTTGTGATTTTTATTTGTGAATTCCACAAACAGAAAATAAAATGTGGTTTGCATATTCAGTATCCATGTAAAAAAACACAAAATGTAAGTCATGTTTAACTGCTGAATAGATACCACACCTTAGATACGTTGCAGTGAGTATTCTGCACCAGTTTTAAAGTTGAGCTGTTCAAAATATAACTAATGACGGACCATGTTGTGGCTTAACAAATGATCAACACATGGGAATACCACTTGTTGATATTTGATTTAATATGCATTTGGTAGAAAAGAATGACATCATCAGACTACATTGCTTCCTTACATCAATCTTTTGTGGTGGTATAGAGACAACCTGCAAGTGGCATATACCACATTTTATTTTACACAAGCTCAAATGCATTTATTTTTGTAAACAGATTTTGCTTTTCTATGACTGAGTAAAAATTTAATGAGCCAACTTTCAACTGAAAATAATAGTTGTGGTGCTTTACAAAGTTTGTTTTAACGCCACCTCTAGAGCACATTGATTTTTATCTTGTCATCAGCTATTGGACGTCAATCATATGGTCATTCTAACATATTTTTAGAGGAAACTCACTGCTGCCACATAGGCTACACTTTACAAAATGTTCCAAGGGGTCTTTTATATGTACTGACCCAAGGACAGGATAGCACATACCACTGCCATTGAATAACCAGTTGCGGACCACTTGTTGGAATGGAAAATAGTCCAAACTGCAATTGGGTCCACTGAGGATCAATCTGACCCTTAAATAGTGACTGAAAGTGTCATTTTAAATACATTTCTTAATAAGGTCATCAGAGGTTTGGCCAATTGCAATCAGACACTTCAAGCAATTCTCAGTGACATCAGCTGGCCAATTGAAAGCAATCCCATTATGACATTAATTCCTAATAATTTGTAAACAGATTTGTTTTTGCTAGGAGTAAGTAAAAATTTAATGAGCCCATTCAACTGAAAATAACAGTTGTTGGGCTTTACAATGCTGGTGGGTTAGAAGAACTACACAAATATCTCCTCACTCAACTCTAGCAATTGCCCATCTCTTATATTGCAGTCGTCCATGCATTGTTAAAATGCAGTGGGGTGCAGAAAGGGTGACAGACAGTGGCATCCAATCAGAGTGAAATAAAAATTAGGCCCTATACTCGAGTCTTGGGGGCATACAATCAAGGAGTTGGCCCCTGGCAACACCAAACCTCTGCAATCCACTGTTAAAATGAACACAGAATGTACCTTGGCAGTGAATCTTATGGAACTGACCACAGTGTGTTAGCTCGCTACATAATAAATAAAAACAAATAAATTAAAAAGCTAAAATTTATTTTAATTTTATCAAAGACCACATTGAAAGTAGTTTGTTAACAGTAACATTTATCAGTATATTAAATATACTTATTAAGCACTGTACAACACAATGAAAACATCACATTAATGTAACAACTCACAGACTCCTTTCCTCAACTTACTTAAAACATGTCACAAGATGTAACACATCGAAACACCAGTCGAAAAAATATGTGCGAAAAAAACTAACAATGGCTTTTTAAACCTTTTGTACAGTGTACACAGCATACAAAAATATTACACTTCATAACTTTTCTTATATCATATGGTTGATAACGTAATAAAAAGAGCAAAAACATTGCTAGAAATTGATCATAAAATCTTAAATACTCCCAAATATTTTCATTAAAATTTTCATTAGAATTTCACCTTTTATTTAATTTCCAAAACCATTTTCATTTTTGTCCTACTATCCTTAGAAGTTATTGTTAAAAACAATGTTGCCCTCTTATGTCACATGAGGTACATGTATGTAAGTAATTAACATGGCAGTTCCCTTTCTCAGCATACTGTGAAAACATTTCATACCATACAACAATGGTTTCCCTCAACATCCTTTGAAAACGATGACATTAGAAAGTAATTAACAAGGTGATCTAACACTATGAAGACATCACATACATGTAGGTAACTACCATACAATAATAGTTTCCCTCAACATACTGTGAAAACAATGACATTAGTAAGTAATTAACAACTTAAGGTGATTCAGCATAATGTGAAGCATCACATAGTTAACTACCATACAATAATGGTTTTCCTCAACATCCTGTTAAAACAATGACATTAGTAGGTACCGTAATTAACGAGGTGATTTAACACACTGTGAAAATATCACATAGGTAACTACCATACAATAATTGTTTTCATCAACATACTGTGGAAACAATGACATCAGTAGATAATTAACACAATAATTCCGTTATAGGTGCCCTTCAAATGGTGCCTCTATTCAGTCTTGACACCCCCCCCCCCTAATAATTAAATGGCTGTGATAACTACCATACAATAATGATTTTCCTCAGCATATTTTGAAAACAATGACATTAGTAAGTAAATAAAATGGTGATTCCCTTTCTCAACATATATGTAATGTGAAGACATCACACAGGTAACTAACACACAGTAACAGTTTTCCTCAACATACTGTGAAAACATAGACATTAACAAGATGATTCAACATACCAACATGAAATTTTAAGAAAATAACAGATTCTTTCTTCATGTATTGAATCACATATTAACACTGACATTCTATAGTGTCTAAATAAACACACTTATGTACATTTGAACAAAATCTAAATAATGTTAGTAAAAAACAAACCACACACAAACTGAAATGTGTCATATTCACAACTAATCAATGCCTTTATCATTATTTTTATTACAAAACAAATTCACATAAAACTAAAAAAAGATATGATTTGGGGTTACCAACAAATCATGACCCAAGAATTAGTGCTATATTTGGTACACAAAACCTATATACATTATAATATAATTCAAGGATAGCAACACATTTTAATCTAACATCTAAAAAATTAAAGTGCTATGAAATATTATATCAGATACTTCACCACAAAGTTTTAGAGAGAAAACAAAAATTAAAAAAGAACTTGGAAATCTGATTTCATATTCTGAAGCTTAATTTTATCAATACAATTCACTGCTTCAGAACCAAAAGGGTGTAAGTTGGAATAGCAGTTAATGGGAAAAGGGCCAAAAACTGTTTTTCTCCTAGACACAAATTGTTTGTGGAATGTATTTTGATTTCAAGATAAATGTAGGATGGATTAAGAAATCTACATGCACATACACCCTTTGTGGACCAGATCCAGCTCACTTATGGGCATTCAATATATACCAGTAACTGCCAAACCCAGATATACACCCATTTTAAAAAAAACAAGGTGAATTAAAAAAATATAACAAAGTCAATGCCATGGTCGTAATATGAAAAATATTGATTGTAATTATCTCAAAATCAGGAGTGGGATGTAGCTCAAATGGTAGCATGTCTGCCTGCGAACCGGTCAGTCGTCAGATCAATCCTTCTCAGTGGACCCATTTGCAGTTTGGGCCATTTTCCATTCCAGCCAGTGGTCGACAACTGGTTCATCAAAGGGCGTGGTATGTGTTGTCCAGTCTGTGGGACGGTGCATATAAAAGGACCCTTGCTGCTTATCGCGAAGAGTAGCCTATGTGGTGGCAGCTGGTTTCCTCTAAATACATTATGTCAAAATTACCATATGATTGACGTCCAATAACCGATGATAAGATATAAATAAATGTGTTCTAGAGGTGTCATTAAATAAAACAAACTTTACTTTACTTTTATCTCAAAATAAACTTATTATTGGTCAGATGATTTTCACATTACAAGTTTTCAAATTATTGTCTTGTTTTTACTATTAACAAAATTCAACTGAGAAACTTTCTTTTGACCTTTTGTATATTAAATGAATTTTTATTTATCATGTGACACAAATCATATCTGATTTAAATGTGTGCTAGGATACTAAATTTCAAAGATTAACAGATTTCTCATAAACATATTGATGTATTTTGATCTTTAGTTAATGGGACTACTTTCTTTGTTAATACACACAAAAATAAACAAATAATGATAATAAGACATAGTAAAATAACAATCATTAACATCATTCAAATTAGCTTCTGCTTTCAGAACTTCTTACATTGTATTAGTATTTATTTTATTATCAATATGCCCCTGGCTTTAAAAAAAGATTTCAGGCCTAGTTCAACAAGAGTAGTTAGAACTTATGAAATAAAAGCATATCAAGCAGTGGATACTTCTGTTACTGGAAAACAATGGAATAAAATGATAAAATGCCTTATTTATATCTGAATGATCAATATAAACATTTAAACATGTCCTTTATGATTACTTATTTAGTTGGCAAACAAAAACGCTTCTACAGCTTTGATCAACATGTATATTTAGTGACAATGAAGTATAAACAAATGGCATGTTCGATACTGAAAAGAATATACAGTGGTTTAAAAATGTTGTTTTTTGATGATCACATAAAATTAAAATAACTTAATATTGTTTAAAACAACTCACATACACATTAACATTAGATTAATGAAAGAATGTTACATTTTATCTTGATTATTGAAAATCAGTGATATACGGATACATTTTTTATTATTAACAAATAATTGCAAAATTTTGAATGAGAGCGATATAGAGATATACATTTAAAATAAAATTCAAACAATAAATCATGAATGAAACTACGGTATGTATGTTTCTGGAATAATGCACATCTATGTTTTTAGAGTATGGTACAACTAAGATTAATGTACAAATATGTACATGTTTGTTTCTAGTGTAATGTACAACTATGTAATACTAATTTTTAGAGTAAGGTACAACTAAGTAAGATTAATGCACAACTATGTATGTTTCAAGAATAATATAAAACTATGTATGATTCTAGAGCAATGTACAACTAAATGATTCTTAAGTAATTTAAAACTTAGTACATTCTAGTGTGATGTACAACAAAGTTCAATTCTAGAATGATATACAACTAAATTCTAGAGTTATTACAACTAAATATGATTCGAGAGTGATTCACAACTACATGAATACATTATTCTACATTGTACAACTATGTATAACATTATAGTCATACACAACTATGTATGATCATGGTGTAATGTTACTGTATATACATCACATCTATATATGATTCTAAAGTAACTACACTGTTTGGATATAATCAACAAATAATACCTGAACAACTAATGAAAGAGAAATCATGAAAATTCACAGAAACAAGTAAGAGCGGTGAATAAGGATATTTCAAACCTGTCTTAAGCAGCCACTCATGAGAGTAACAGAAAATGTCTTCCTTACAGAGGTGAGTTTAATCGGGGTATGAAATTAGCACTTTTTCAAGCCAGCCCAGTGTGATTCTAAACATGACCTACATGGAAACACAGCTGACCCTGTGAGTAGATATTTAAAGTTTAACTGACCTCTGATGACCTACTGTGGTGAGAAATGGAGAACTAAATATTTCAATTAATACAGACAAGTTGAACATATTTGATGATTTCACAATCTGTTTTCAAAGTCATTCAATAAACATGAATAAATCCTCAACACATTATGATGATGATGACAACGATGATGACGACAATGTTGTGATGAAGTGAAACACAACCTGATTATCCTATTTACAAGAAATTATCAAAGTGCTGACAACCAACGGCGTTATATTAGTGTGGTTTATTTACATCATTAAATATTCGTAAATCATTATGTAATTCAATATTCATAAATCATTACATAATTAAATATTCATAAATCATTACATAATTAAATATTCATAAATCATTATATAATTAAAATAGATTTTGTCACTAATGTATTCAAGAATTAACCATTTGTATGAAGACATGAACATACATCATGAAATGTATCAAAGAAAATATACTCCAATCTTTTTAATGTCCAAATATGTTGTTGAAAATAACCGGGTCCATGTAATCATCTCAGATGTGATATAAACGTTCACTACACAGCAAGCTCTAAGAACTGAGGTTTACTGAAATTGACGTCACTGTATATTATGGATTATGTCAAAAATCTTAAATTTCAAATATTCCCTGTTTTCTGAGATCTAGTTAAATAAAAATACGTTTATTTTCTGTTTGTGAAAAATAATAACTAAAATGCAAAAGGTCTCACAGAAAGGTAAATAAAAACTCTAAGCCATAACAAACTCACATGTATTGCTTTTCATTACTAACTTTACATACAAGACTGTCAGTTCAACACAGCCTAAAATTACCAGTTTGTACAGTCTTATAACGTCATGGTTACTGAAAACAATATATCATATGTACAAGACATTTAATTTAATACATAGTAAGAAAACCAATACATTATGTACATAGGAGTAGGGAACCAATACATAAACACGTTATATTCACAAGAAACCAACACATACAAATGGAAAAAAGTAACTGTGCATCATTAAAAGTGGTGTACATTTAATTAAATATATATTACATCTAGCTGACATTTAGAAATGAAAAGAAATTGGGATATATTGAGCACAATACAACTGCTGATACCTGGGTACCATGCAGCATCCCCTAAATCACATGTCCCCACCAGTACAGGTTCGGAAGACAACATAGTAAATATGCGATATTTTATTGCTTATATGTCTAAGAAAAATGGCTGAAATTTGTTTATGCTTGTTGAGAGTGGTACTGTAAATGTTCGTATATGCTTCGTTCGCATTCATTGCAAATATATTCAATGGGGTTCAAATTTGGTGAATATGCTGGACAAAGTGAGGTATTGTCACTGTTCTAAGCGAGATATGCAGTCATACTTGAGTAATTGTGATTGGTATAGTGTTTATTTGTTTCTTTAGCATGTAAACTGTTATTAGGGTAACAGTAAAACAATATGTTACGTCAACGGTATCACTTTAGGAATCAAACATCAGAAAATTTATGTGATACTAAATTTAAGTGTGGCATTTTCAATTGTTTATTAATTTGTTAAAAATGTTTGTTTTTTATATACATGTAACATGGATACCTTATCTTTCTGAATTAGTGAAATCGCACTTATTAACTATATATTTTATATTTTACAATCCAAAAACCTATTCTAAAGTTTCAGCAGTTGACCATGTAACATGAACCAAAAACAAAATTGCTCTGAAAGTTCGAATTGGTCAGGTGATATGTTTTCACATATATCCCTTCAAAGGCAAGAGTAAAAATATCATTGATCAAAATGTGCACAGAAACTTTTTTCCATTAGTATATAATAGATGTTATGTACATAGGGGTAGGGAACCCATACATAATACATGTTATGTACATAGGAAACCAATACATAATACATGTTATGTACATAGGGAACCCATACATATTACATGTTATGTACATAGGGAACCCATACATATTACATGTTATGTACATAGGGAACCCATACATAATACATATTATGTACATAGGGAACCCATACATAATACATGTTATGTACATAGGGAACCTATACATAATACATATTATGTACATAAGTTACCGATACATAATACATGTTATGTACATAGGGAACCCATACATAATACATGTTATGTACATAGGGAACCCATACATAATACATGTTATGTACATAGGTTACTGATAAATACATGTTATGTACATAGGGAACCCATACATAATACATGTTATGTAAATAGGGAACCCATACATAATACATGTTATGTACATAGGGAACCTATACATAATACGTTATGTACATAGGTTACCGATACATAATACATGTTATGTACATAGGGAACCGATTCACAATAGATGTTATGTACACAGTGAACCAATACCTAATACATGTTATGTACATAGGCAACAGATTCATAATAGATGTTACGTACACAAGGAACCGACATATATACATGTTATATAGGTAACCCAAACATAATACATGTTATTTACTTTGGGAACCCATACATAATACGTTATTTACATAGGTAACCCACACATAATACATGTTATTTACATAGGGAACCCATACATAATACATGTTATTTACATAGGTAACCCATACATAATACATGTTATTTACATAGGGAACCCATACATAATACGTTATTTACATAGGGAACCCATACATAATACATGTTATTTACATAGGGAACCCATACATAATACATGTTATTTACATTGGGAACCCATACATAATACATGCTACTCACATAGGGAACCCATATATGAAGACATGCGTGTAAGAACCTTGTAACCCACATTTTTGGTATTTAGACCTGGTAAACCACACTGAATTTATTAAAGCAAACACTACCTTTATAATGACTCTCGCATTAAAGCAATACAAAAGAGCATAAAAATAATTTTTCTATAATGTCAGTTTAGTTGAAAGCAAGAATCCAGCAAGTTAACTGTTATAAAATTATATTTTCAATGTTTAACATAACCCAGTAACCCATAACAAAATCCTCATTTTCTCAAAATGGCCACGACGTGGGTTACTGGATTCTTGCATGCAGGTCTCCATATAATAAATGTACATTATGTACAAGATGTTAAATATAATATACAGTGAGACAATTATCACGGTTATGCTTTATTAACAGTACATGTATGTACAAATACAGTCAACCCACTTTACAAGCACCATAAATACTACAGAATACTTTAACATGTTGGAGTGTCATACAAACATTTCTTCTAAGATATAATATAGAGAAGGGCAAAATAAACACCAAGATACAGAGAAATTAATGAAGTACATGTATGTCTACACAAATTTTGTGAAAATTACTCTTTTGAAGGTTTTACAATGAAGATAATAAAAATAAAAAATCTGTAAAAATAAAAACATTTAAAGTACCGTATACATAATTGTTATAAATTATATAGACACTTAAGGTTATATAAAGACAGTTAAAATGAGTAGTCTTGGTTCTTGTCACTTTACATTTTCAAAGTGGATAGGACTGACAATTTGTATTTCTCATTTTCTTATATACTCAGTCTGATACTTATAAATCATTTGAGGTTGGTTGCTTAAGAATGTGAAATAAAACAAGACAAGGTTTATTAAATACATTTAATTAATAATCATAATGAATGACATGGTTGTAGACAATTCACTTAGGGGCATTCAGTGATACCAGTTAGTTCCAAACCCACACTTACACCCATTTGGTTCTGAAGCAGTGAATTAACAAGAAATCTTCAAACTTGGCTCCTTTTAGATTTTATTTTAGTTATTGTAAAGCGGGTCAATCGTTTTCAATGGGATCACAGCCTTTTAAAATACTACATAAAATTATATATATACATTTATCATAAACCAAACAGAAGCAAAGCATAAACATGGGAAAGATATTTTGTCATGCAATCAATCACCAGCAACTATAAGCATTTTCAAAACAAAAATATTTTAAAACCAATAAAGCAATACTAATGTTACACTGAATTAAGGATAATTCAGGTTTATAATGGTTGTGGTGGAGGGGAAATGGATTATATTAGATGTTCTATCATTTTATCATTCCTGAGAAAATACAGGTAAAAGTTCCATGACATTCACCTATGCTTTTTTCGTTTTTGTTTAATGACACCACTAGAACACATTCATTTATTAATCATTGGATATTGGATGTCAAAGATTTGGAAAATTGTGACACGCCTAGTGTGAGCCAGCCACAAATGGGTTTTGAACAACGGTCTTCTTGAGAGTCCAATGTCCTACCACTGGATAACACCTATACTGCTCTGATATTTGGCACTGTTCCTCAACATTCTCTGCACAAGAACTAGGCTATCCATTATGCAACTCAAAATTCCAAATTTAATGAGTGTTTCAATGTTTAAAATTTTTTTCACTTTAACAATAAAATATTTTATTTATTGTCTGAAAATATATTGATCAAAAGTCAAAAACTTTTTTTTAAATTATAAATTAATTTTTGAAAAAGGTTTCAATAAAGGAAACTATGTTTTACACTTTGCAAGAATCATAATAATTTATCACCTTACTATATCCTTCTTCACGAACTGTCTTCAATATAATTATACTCCAACCAGGTCCACAACTGGTTCATCAAAGGCTGTGGTATGTGCTGTCCTGTCTGTGAGAAAGTAAGTATAAAAGACCCCTTGCTGCTTATTGGAAAGAGCAGCCTATCTGGTGGCAGCGGGTTTCCTCTAAAGAAATATGTCAGAATGACCACATATAAGACGTCCAATAGCTGATGATAAGATAAAAATCAATGTGCTCTACAGGTGTCGTTAAAACAAATTTTACTTTTCAAAATAATTATACTGAACAAAGTATATTATTTTGTTTTTATTATAATAATAATATTCAAATAGCAAGGTTTATTTTGATCTGCTGTGTATAAATAAAGCTGTCACTATCTACATATCTAGGTTTTCTGTTAACTGGAGATTGTGACCATCTGTAATCAAGATTTTCACCTGAGTTTCATCTCTAGTTCAGCACTCAAAACAAGGCAAATATTTGTTAAAAAAAAAATGTCATAACTAGCAAACATCTGACTAGCAAACAACCATTTTGTTCATACAAAATCACTTAATTTGCAGCCTGTAGTTAAAATGATCTGTATGAGTGTGAAGATATTTTAAGACTGATGGGGTGAATTGTAACTAAACGCTGGTGTGATCGGAGGAAGTATGCTGTAAAGTTGGATTAGGTAAATGTTTTCTAAGTCTGGATTTCTCCCCTTTAACATGCTCGATGCTCTGTTTACGACTGTTACCTGTAAAACAAAAGTTGTCTTTAATTAGTACTGTCTAAAATAGTTTAATGACTACTTGTAGGTAACAACCACATGTCTACAAAGGCCACTATATAGTATACAACAAAAACTATATTGCAATACATACTGCAACAGTTTGATTAATTACTAAGATGTGATAAAGTCATATTTTGATACTATCATACTAATTACTAAACATATCTCAGGCAGGCAGACCTGTACCAATTTC
>JAULBS010075829.1:0-20327 GCA_032355785.1 Symmetromphalus regularis
TTGCGGAGCACTCACTCTGGGTTGGAGCCGATACTGAGATTAAAAATCCCATGCCTCGACTGAGATTTGATCTCTGTGTCTACCAGCCTCGAGTCCGATAGCATAACCACTGCGCCACGGAGGCCAGTTTTCCACAGAAAGCACGTCTTGAGACAGTCACGCAAAAGTTGAAAGTAGTTAGTCACCAATAGGCTTGGTCTCATTAACCAATGGCAAAAGCGCAGGTCAGTGTCATAGGTCAATGGTCAAAAAACAAAAGGTAACTAGCAACAATTGCCCACCCAAAGAAGTCTACCTTTATAAAACTAAATGCATGTGTGTGTATTTGTACAGTACAGTGCAATATCGTATAAACATTAAAATAACCACCTGGTTAAATTAATGATAAACAATTGGAACATTGTCGTGCAAATACTTTACATGGAAATATAATTGGATTCAAAGTCACGCATTCTGCAGTTCTAATACCTTACAGCGCTTTAATAAGTGATTTAAAATATTCATAATCTCTGTGTTGTGTTTAAACAACTTATGTGACCTTTTCAAACACGTAATAAGAATTTTTACTCGTTAAGAGTCTTGAAATACTTTTGTCAGAACATTTCAGTAATTCCCTATACAAAAGCAATCTGTTGAATGAACTATACAATAGAATAAGCTTTTATGAAACAATATTTCTTACTATTGAGATATTCAAATTTGACAAATATAGTAATTTTTAAATTAATAATAAATGATAAAACGTTTCTGTAATCTCTTAATGGATTTGTATTTCTGTTAAGATTATCTTTAACTTCATATTTACGCTGTATTCATCCGCTAGGCATGCGTAACGCTTATTGGTTTCCACAATGAAGTGTGTGTATGGGTGTGTCAGGTTGGGGGATGGAGGTTCGGGGGCTTATGTGCTTGTGTACGTGTATATGTGCGTGCGTACATGCGCATGTGCGTGAAAGCGTGTATGCGTGCATACATGCTTGCGTGCGTATATTACTAAGGTTCAACTCTTAAAAACAGATGTTACATTTCCGTTTAGACTAATTGCAGACGAATCTTATTTTTTTTTTATTTTTTTTTTTTTTAATGATACCATTATAGCTGATTGATCTATGAATCATCGGCTATTGCATGACAAAAATTAGTAATAAGGACATTTAGTCATCAAAGGAAACTCGCTAAATATTGTTCATTAGATGGTTGGATTTGTGGTTGTAGTTATTTTCGTGCTTATATCCAATTAAGATTTAAGCACGCTGTCTTGCGCACACAACTCAGGTTCCTGTGCTCTCTGTCCAGGACAGAGGTTAGTGTGAGACACGAAACCCGCTGCTTTTCGATAAACAGCAAGGGATCTTTTATATGAACTATCCCACTGACAAAATAGCACATACCACGGCCTTTGTTAAACCAGTTGTGGACCACTGGTCGGTGTAAGTGTTTACACCTACCCACTTAGCCTTGAGGAGCACTCACTCTGGGTTGGAGCCGATACTGAGATTAAAAATCCCATGCCTTGACTGAGATTTGATCTCAGTACCTACCAGCCTCCAGTCCGATAGCTTAACCATTGCACCACGGAGGCCGATGTTATTTAGGTACTGGAGATCTTTTATATGCTACTTTCCACAGACAGGACAGCATATACCACGGTTTGTGATAGGGAATATGTACAAGGCTGGTTCAAACATATTTTAATATTGTACCATGGTCTTTGTTGCCCAGTACATTAAAACAATGGCTACATCTAATGGAAAAGTTCCAACCAGTGATCCACAACTGATTCATCAAAGGCCGTGGTATGTGTTGTCATGTACATGAAAACAATGACTACATCTAATGGGAAAGTTCCAACCAGAGGTCCACAACTGGTTCATCAAAGGCGGTAGTATATGTTGTCCTGTCTGTGGGACAGTGCATATAAAATCCCCCTTGCTGCTTATCAGAAAGAGTAGCCTATGTGTCAGAAGCAGGTTCCCTCTAAATACAAATGTCAGAATGACTATACGATTGACGTCCAATAGCTGATGATAAGATACAAATCAGTGTGCTCTAGAGGCGTCGTTAAATAAAACAAACTTTACTTTACTTTTTGTTAAAACACTCTTCAATTTAAAGTTCGCTTTAGTAACCTCTTCTGTAATTCATTTCCCGTTATTACAAACATCACGATGAAAAACGTTTAGGATTTCACCAAAAAAATGGCGATTCCACGCAACAAATTGTAATTATTGTTAAATTTAAACTTCAGAAATGGCTCCATCAGTCTTTAAAAAAAAATATACAATTGAAAAAGGTCAGACTACATAGTCATTTATGAGATTTAGGAGATACAATTTTGTTCCAATCAACATGACAAAAAAAGTACAATGTATTAAAATAATATAAATAGCAAGTAACAAGAGAAAGAAAAATAAATGAGAAATGGATGATACTTTTGAAACCAGTAGCGGATCCAGAGGGGGCTTTCAGGGGTCCGTACCCCCCCCCCCCCCCACCGCTCCACACACACTTTACTAGATTTTGTTTTGTTTTTTTTCCGAGTGAGAGGACGTGAAAATTAACCATTTTCCCACAGTCCTATTAAAACATCAAATTTAGACCCCTCCCCCTTCAGAAATCCTGCATCCGCGCCTGGAATCGGCTTCGATTCTGCAGAATTAGAAAACAGGAACAAGAAAAAGGAAAACATGGTTTATTAACTGGAAACATTTTTAAAGTCGGAATGTTTAGAATAAACTTAATACTTAACCATTTAGATTAGATTTTCCGGATTCATTTAGTCACCATGAGGCCCATTCTTCTCTTTCATTCAACGAGGTCATGGAGCGAGATGTAGCTCAAACGGTAGCGTGTCTGTCTGTGAACCAGTCGGTCGTCGGATCGATCCTTCTCCGTGTACCCATTTACAGTGGTCCACAACTGGTTTATCAAAGGCCGTGGTTTGTGCTGTCCGGTCTGCGGGACGTTGCATATAAAATATCCCTTGCTGCTTATTGGATGGAGTAGCCTATGTGGCGGCAGCGGGTTTCCTCTAAAGACATATGTCAGAATGATCATATGTATGACGTCCAATAGCCGATGATAAGATAAAAATCAATGTGCTCTAGATGCATCATTAAATAAAACAAAACTTTAATTTACTCCAATAGCCGATGATGAAATAGAAATCAATGTGCTCTAGAGGCATCATTAAATAAAACAAACTTTACTTTTTTTTAGCTTTATGATGCCATTAACATTAATTTGACAGTTCATTTTCTTCTAGAATAAAATTTATACAAAATTTAATGTGTTGTGTATGATAAAAATTTGAGTGGGTAAGGGGTGATGATGCTGGATAAACTTTTTAATGAGACCTCATTTTTTTTTCAGGATGACATAAGTAACACGATATCAGATATTGGAGATTTGAAGCAGGATAGAGAGACCACTGTTAACAGGTTTCTACACAACTCACCACTGTTTAGCCCTGACTCTCAGTACAAGATCAGCCCAGCACCAGATCACTGTTATTCAAAGTGTCGTTATGTCCAATGTAGATGTGTGGGGCTCACAGAGAATGTTTCTAACACTGAGGGGCTCACAGAGAATGTTCCTAACAGCCAAGGACTCACAGAAAATTCCTCTAACTCTGTGGGGCTCACAGAGAATGTTTCTAACACCGATGGCCTCATAGGGAATGTTTCTAACACTGAGGATATAAAACAAGGTGGTTTCCGTGAAGATGGGAAATGTGTTAAGTCAAAATATGTTATAGCAAATGAAAATACAAAGTCTGAGGATACTAATTCTGAATATGAGAAAGGTCACCATGGTTCTGAGTTATCCACCCTTCCTGTTGAGAAAAAGCAATCAAGGGAAATTACTCTGCCAAATCGCCCCTCTCTGTGGTGTGTGGACCCTGACTGTTGTGATGACCAAGATGATGATAGACTTTCATTTGGAGACAGAAAGGTAATTCTTCTTGTGCCACTGTTAATGTTTTATTTTATCCCTGTCGGGTCATTTCTAAACTGTAAAATAGTACAGGATCCTGTTCAGGAGGAATTTGAATTTGTAGGCATTATGTAGAGTTAACTGGTACTCATTATTTTTATTGAGTTTAACATTATGCAAGAAAACCAGTCTAGCCTGGCACCTTTTCTCAGTTGGTACTGAATGTAGCCCTGTTTTCATCTTGGATGTCACTAAAATCTTGACTGGTATAAAATAACAACATGAAATAATTTACTTGATCATTACATTGTTTTACACACCACTTACATACAAATGTGTCTAGTAAGTACCCATTTGTTTACATTTCGGTTAGCTTTAAAGTAGTTACAAGAAAATTTTACATGATTGTCAATGTAAATATTAATTTGCAGGTAAGTGCTTTGAACAATTAGGCTTTTTATTTCTTTTATTAAAATTTCTTACAATTCATATCTTGTTGAAAACATAGGAGATTAATCCACACAGAAATTCAAAAATACAGCATTTTTTTCAAAAATCAATCAGTGCATCAGACTAAAAATAATAATTCTTGTTTTTTGCTAAATAGGAATTAATTTTTATCTGTAATGTGAATATTAGTGTTGACAATGTGAATGTTAGTGTTGATAATGTGAATGCTAGTATTGTGAATGTTAGTATTGATAATGTGAATATTAGTGTTGATAATGTGAATGTTAGTATTGATAATGTGAATGTTAGTGTTGATAATGTGAATGTTAGTATTGTGAATGTTAGTAATGTGAATATTAGTGTTGATAATGTGAATGTTAGTGTTGATAATGTGAATGTTAGTGTTGATAAGTATACATACTAACACTTAGATACAAATGTTCTCATGTATCCTGCTAATGGATCTTGGAATGTTTTGTCATGCAGTGAGGAATTAACAGTTGGCATACAAACAGCAGGTTCACCTGAGGTCAATGGATATTTCCCACTGTGCACCTGTAAAGCAAAGATAAAGCGACCACTCGTAGAGTCTGTCAGACTCATGCCTCACTGCCATGCACATTGGTTTACCTGCTAATAGTAGAAACATCCGTTATGGCAGATTATGTTTTGGGCATTTTGCACACTGGCTATTGTGTTGAACTGTAAGTGAATGCCAGAGGCTGTTCACCTTGTAATAACAGTAGTTGTTACTAATGGCCATCTGGTGACAAACATAATGTGATCAATATGAAGAACTAATTCCTTAACAGAACCTTGTGAACACAAGCTCACTGAAGTACATAGTATATTACAAACTCTATTCACCTGTAATTTGTTAATAAGATTATCTTACATGTATTGGGACATATTATGTATATAAATAGCTCTAAGAAATAACAGTTCTACTGGCCCCAAGTGGTGCAGTGATTATGTTATCAGATTCTTGACAGATACACACTGGGATCAAATCCCAGTCAAAGCATTGGATTTTCAATCTCAGTATTGGCTCCAACCCAGAATAAGTGCTCCACAAGTTTGTAAGTGCACATCTATTACACCAACCAGTGATACACAACTGGTTTATCAGAGACTGTGGTTTATATAATTATCATATTTGTGGGATAATGCATATAAAAGATCTTTTGCTGCTTATTGGTAAGAGTAGTCACATTAGTCTGGTGGCAGCAGGTTTCATATCTCCTACTAACACTAATCTCTGTGAGGTTATATTTAAATACAAACTTCATGTGGACAAATATATCAAATGATGAGAGGTTATATTTAAATACAAACTTCATATGGACAAATAGATTAAATAATGAGAGGTTATATATATAAATACAAACTTCATGTGGACAAATATATCAAATCAATGTAAGGTTATATTTAAATACAAACTTCATATGGACAAATAAATCAAATAATATTTAAACCATTGAAATTACAGTTTAAAAGATTCAATCTGTTTATTATGGAATCATTTCTGTCCTGGCAGCTGGTTTTTCAAAAGACATTGATCTTTCTCTGTACTGCCTAGGGGGTCCATTTATATAAAAGATCTCTTTCTGAACAAGTCAGGCAAGCATTTGAACAAGTGGTCAAACTTTGCTTGTCTTGTAACGGTTGCATTGGTCAAATTACTCTTTATATTTTCTTATTCATGCCACCTGGTCAGCCCTCTGTAATGCTACACTAATATTTGCTTATAAAATATTTCTTTGTCAAGTTACGGTGTACGTTCTATGAGATATAATGGTTGATACTGTGAGGGTTGGTACAACAATCATTTCTGAAGCCCAGAGGGAGTCGTTGTTCAGAGGGGCAGCCTGTGGAATGTGTGAGCTATTTGAGTGTTTTGTTGTACAAGGCCAGGGAAAGGATTGAATGAATGGGATCACTTCACCTGTGTGTCACGTCACAGCAGCCAGCTAGCGATGCTAACACCCTTCAGTTACTACTGTTTACTGTCACCTGCAACCAGCAAATTTCACCCACTATAGATAAGCTAATTACAGGTGACGACTAACTAACAGCCAGAGGTGTTTGTCACGGAATGCATTATCTCTGACAGGTAGGATGTAGGGGCTGGTTTGCCATGCCTAGCCATTGTTGGGTGTCACTCAAGCCTATGTCGCGGAACACGACAGTGGGGCCCTAACACAAATCAGGCTAAACAAACACTATATCGGACACTGTTTGTATCATACAGACCAACGCACATTTAGGTAGACGACTTTTCCTTTAAATTGAAACATCTTCAATATGTGTTTAATATGGAATATATATATATGAAACTGATTCAAGATTTGTGAATTTGTGTTGTATATGTTATTATTGACTGGAAATCTGGAGTGAGAGATACAATATGACAGCGGAGATCAAACATGCGGCAGGCTAGAGGTTTTGTTGGTTGAATCTCTAATCTGCATGACTTGGCATGTGCTAACACATTGTATTCCACCTGACAGAGCATGCTTCAATTGGAACATCAGAGGGTTTCTCATTTTTGATCTACTCTGTGCACTGAGCTGAATAAATGCACGCGAGGAATAGTCTGTCTTTATGGGCTTGCTAAATGAGTGAGACTTTGATTACTTTGTTGGGTCAATATGTGACAATCGTACGTGTTCTGTGACAGAATACAACACTCGCAATACCTTGTTTCAATGTTTGTCTGAGAGGTTGTTTAATGCACTGTTAATGTGGATAAATTAATTTTCATGAACACCACCTACTTATTCTATCTGAGTGGGTAGTTGTGAGATGGAATGTGACCTGTTTCAATGACACTCAGGTGCTTTCATTGAGGATTGTGTGTATAGTGTGTGGATATTTCAGTGACAGTACGACTCTAGGATCATGCTATAGTTTGAGAATTGTGTATAGTGTGTGGATATTTCAGTGACAGTACGACTCTAGAATCATACTATAGTTTGAGAATTGTGTATAGTGTGTGGATATTTCAGTGGCATAGGACTAGCTTTGTGCTATAGCTTGAGAAATGTGTGTATGATATGTGGTTATTTCAGTGAGATAGGACCATGCTATCTCTTGAAAATTGTGTATATGATATGTAATTATTAGAGTAGGATTCTAAGACAGTGCCATTGTTTGAAGATTGTGACTCAAGTGTGTTATTATGGATTGATCAATCAGTATAATGTCGGTATTATAGAAACCATTTGTGATTGCTTTTGAGAGTGGAAATGACTTGTTTCTGTAGTTAACACTGGCTTATATTGCCCATAATAACTTCTCTCGTGTGGAGATAATACAACACAGTTTACTGTTGAATCATTCAGTGAGCACATGGCGAATAATAATTACTACATTCCATGTACATGTAGTAGCTAGAGTAGTAATATCCTTGGGGAATCGAATCTACACTCAGGTTTATGTGTAATTTATGCTGATTGTGATACAAGCTTACTTTGATATCCACGGGGAATCAAATCTACACACAGGTTTATATATAATGTATGCCGAGTGTGATACAAGCTTATTTAGAAACACATAGACAGGTATGATACCAATGGAGGATTGGCTACTACTAACAGAGAATGACTGCAGTAAGACAGGTGCGTACATGTAAATATTTTCTGTTTACCTTGTAAGTTGATTGATCTGTATTGGGTAGGTATTCTTTCACTTGACCAGGATACTGGGTAGAACCGGGTATTAGTTCCTCAAGTTTGTGTTTATTTTAATTCTTCTTAATCTCCCACCCTCTGCCACTCCTGTTGAATACCCCTTCTCAAGAAGTGGCTCCTCAACACACTAGGTCCTAGCACTTCTAGGTGATTCAGTTGAAAAATAAGTGTCAAATACACAAACAACTGTCTTTTTAACACTATGTACAGTTTTCACAATATTCATTTCTTATATTATAATTGATATGTGTATCGTTACTACAAAAACAAAAATGGCAATTGAAAAGTATGAAAAATGGCTAAAAATACTCCAGAAATGAAAGTGGCAATAAAAAAGTGTAAAAGAGTAGATAAAAAACAAAATACATTAATTTATCCCCAAGCATTTCAACTGACAATGACACCTGTTCAGCGTACTTAACATAATAATATGATTGAATTTAGATTGCTTCATATAATTATATGATTTTTTTTGTGAATCTCAGCTATTTATTAGTGTAGTTCAGAATAAGTATACATTGGAAAGATGTTTATTTTTATAATATGGAGAAGCTTATATCATTGTTTTATTTCCATGTTAAGTTTATTATTTATATTATTGAGTGTAATCAGGGATGAGTATGTGTTAGAACAGTGGTTCCTCACCTTTTTTTCACTCATGGATCCCTTGCAACATTTTACAAATCTCTGAGGTCCCCCACATCTGCATTTATTCTGTTCAGTCAAGATTTCACTTTGACTTTGTAGGCCCCATAAATATTTTCATGGACCACAGGTTGATAAACACTGTGCTAAACTATACACAGTCTATCAAAATACATTTAGCTGTTCCATGAATGAAGCAAATGAGTTCAGATTTTAAACTTTGTTAAATGACATTACTGTTCCTTTAGTGTATTTAAATATTTGTTATAAGGTTTTAAGGGCAATGCTGATTTAATTGGTTGATTGATATAGTGATCACATCATTTGTACTGAGAGCACATCCATCTTGTAGATGGATTCACACAGTAATGGATTACAAACAACCAGTTCTAATTAGTACAATTAGTTGCAGATGGTACTATTGATTATACCTCGAGTCTACGGCTGCATGCAACATCTACATATAGACTATTTTGCAGTATACTTACTGTAACTGGTAGCCTTGCCAATGTAAGATAATGAAAGAAAAACATCTTGTTCCTGGTACCTAATTAAGCCTTCACTCACTTAGTATGTGTAAGCATGTGTGGGTATATTGTTTAAAATTACACATGAATGTGCATCCTGAGAATATGCACGCACAATAACATACATGTATGTTCAACACATTTCTTAAATAGAAATTGGATCTTACATCATACATTTACCAAACATTATGTATTTTAAATGATAGTATGGTTGATATATTCATTACCTGCCCTGATGAAGCTATTGGACTCAAGGCTGCTAGGTACAGTGATCGAATCTCAGTCGAGGCATGGGATTTTTAATCTCAGTAACGGCTCCAACATAGAGTGAATGCTCTACAAGGCTAAGTGGGTAGGTATATAACACTTACACCAACCAGTAGTCCACAACTGTTTTATCAAAGGTTGTGGTATGTGCTATCCTGTCTGTGACATAGTGCATACATGTATATAAAAGATCCCATGCTGCTTATTGATAAGAGTAGCCGCACTAGAGTGGTGGGAGTGGCTTTTTGTATTACTACCACTAACCTCTATCCTAAATGCAGCCTTACATCCATCTTTAGTCTTTGACATTAGTGTTAATTGAAATAAGTTTAACTCATGAAATTAGGGTAAGCTTACTTAACAGATAATAGGTGTGTTTCCTGGTCATTGTTTACTAGTACATGTATATTAACAAGCTTGTAACACATCAGTGTCAGGTTAGGTGTTTAAAGTGTTATTATTGTGAGTCCATTAAAATATTTGAGTAATTAACCACACTGTTAGAAAAATTTATATTTTTCTGAAATGGAGAGTTTTCTCAGTTTATGAGGACTGCCACTTTAGCCATTTTGAATTTGAACATTATTTCAGAAAACAAAATAAAAGCATAGGGTGAAACATTGTTTGAAGAATTATGATAAATTTGAAAACAAAATCATGTTTTTTTAAGCAATTTCAGTTATTTTGAGTGCGGTGAAAATGTTTATTATACATACATGTACATGTATATATGCATATTGTAAACATTATGAAATTCAAAATGGCTAGTAATAAAATCATCGATCTAAGCCTAATGTGGTCGACCTTATAAAAATGTAAAATATAATATCATAACAGCATAATTTTATAAATATATTAATTTTGTTTAAGTTTGTGACTATTTGTTTAGTTTATTACTTAAAGATGTTAAATTGTTAGACATATTATAATTTATTACTTTTCACAATACATAATAGTTTAGTGGTTTTATTTAATTTTAGTTTTTCATTGAAAGTATTTGAAAGTTAGCTTGCAATTGGATGTAATTTAATATTGTATAATAAGTTCTGTCCATCTATCAAAATCTCTACTTGTAAATTTAAAAAACAATTTTTTTTATTGTACTTAAAAAGAAAATCTAAAGGAGTGAATGTCCCCCCTCCAACTACCATAGACTGCCCCATCTTTAACACAAATTGTGAATCAAACACTGGAATGTTTAGCAAACCTTGTTTGTTAAACCAGTCTGTATAAAAAATCATTGAGTCATTGTGGTTTGTTTTTTATATAACATACCTGATGGTTACACATGAGCTATCTATTTTACACAATCAATTACCGGTACTATGCTTTAAACATGTACAATGTAGGTTATCTCAAATCACTTCTATACATGCAGTTGTATTGCTTGAAGTTATGTCATCATGTCCCCTTGGTTTTTGTTAATTCTTCTCTTCAACTGTTACTTTACAAACTTTAATTTATCTGACATATTTCAGTAGTTTTATAATATGAATTTAATCTTCTTTTTATCATTGCTCATTTAGAATGCCTTCCATGTAGGCTTTTTAATATTTTAAATGTACATTTATGGTAACCTATTAAAAAGTAAATCCTATACATACATGCACTGGACTGAACTGTTATGTTAGTCTTAAACTTAGTTTGTTGTCTAGATAAAAATATTTAATTCTTCTTCCTCAGGTAACAAAGGCATCTTAAAGTCATGAAATAAAATTTTCTTTTTTGACATATGTTGAATAGGTTGAATTGGCAGTATGTTGAATACATAGAGAACTGGCAGTATGTTATTTATTTGACTTGATTGCTGTTTGGGCTATTTTCCATTCCAAGCTGTGGTCTTGTCAATGGGACAATGCATATAAAAGACCCCTTGCTGCTTATCGGAAAGAAGAGCCTATGTGGAGTCAGCAGGTTTCCTCTAAATAAATATGTCAGGATGACCACATGATTGACGTCCAATAGCCAATGATAAGATTAAAATCAACATCCTCAAGAGGCATTGTTAAATCAAACAAACTTTACTTTTGTATACTAATTTTTTATCTTTGCTGACTCACTTTCATGTCCAGACTATATACTGCATGAAAGTGGAATATCTCTATCTAATTGTGTTTTCTGTGATTACGTTAACTTGACCTACATGATTAGCATGTCTTTGGGTCACGTTTATCTAACTAGGCTAGATAGTATTTTATCTGTGGGTGTTGTTAAATAATTCTTGTTGACAAGCATGTAGTAAACTACCATCACTTAGGCTACTTTGTTACAAGTCTGTCCGTCCATCAATCCATCCATCTGTCTGATTGTCAAGACTATTTATCACAATGTTATCTGTAGATATAAATTCATCATGTTAAATCAGAGCATATAATTATATAGAATATCTAGAAAATAGTTTTATATAGTCAATAATATATATACATTTACATATTTCAAACTAAATAAACTAGTACAGTTAAGAAAATATATGTTGGTATAAAATATAGGTTGCTTATTATTGATTGATTTAGTCTTCACGTTTACAGCGTAGTTTCAGAAAATTACATGTAGTTTAGCTGTAAGGTGTGTAAATGACTCTACCTTGACTTACTGACACCAAATTAATAGCCTCAGTTATATGTTGTGTAAAAAATAAAATCAAACACACTATTCTTTTTCATCTACATAAAGCATAAGTTTTGTTTATGTTAGTTTATATCCTTTAGGAATGTATTGCAATAAACAGCCTTGTATGAGGACAGGCTAGCCAAGGCAGTCAATATAATGTAGTAATCTCACTGGTTCAAATGTTCTCAATGGGTTTTAACATAAAGAAAAAACTAGTCTCGTTAGCAGTTTCATTCTGAACACAAAGTTAAAGAAAAGTTTGTTTTATTTAACGACGCCTCTAGAACACATTGATTTTTATCTTATCATTGGCTATTGGACGTCAGTCATATGGTCATTCTGACAAATTTGTTTAGAGGAAACCTGCTTCTGTCACATAGTCTACTTTTTCCGATAAGCAGCAAGGAGTATTTTATATGCACTATCCCACATGCAGGACAGCACATACCAAACCCTGTGATAAACCACTTGTGGACCACTAGTTGAAATGGAAAAGAATGTATAGATTCTATTCTTTTTCATCTACATAAAGCATAAATTTTCTTTATATTATGTGAAATTGTATTTTATGTCCTTTAGGAATGTATTGCAATAAACAGCCTTGTATCAGGACAGGCTAGCCTAGGCAGTCACTGTGTATTAATTTCACTGGTTCCAAATGTTCTCAATGGGTTTAAAAATCATAAAAACTAGTCTAGCTAGCAGTTTCATCCTGAACACATCCCAATGGTCTGTATTTTATATGTGTAACAAAGCAAAAAATATATCACCAAAAGCTTGTCACTAATTTCCTTTGATCCAGTGATAAAAAAAGTTGTTTGGATTGTAATCTTAATTTTTTATTTACAGAAAATATATCTCCTACTAAATTCTAAGTGAAACATTTTCTGTAGATGAAGGAAAGTCATTACTCACTAGAAAGAACTAGATTTATGTCACACTTAAAACCACACATTTAGGTCAGAATGAAATATTTCAGTTCAAACTGAGATATCATAAATTGTTTATAAAACCTGAATTTAGTACTAAAAAAATTCTTTATAACTGTAATTTATGTGTAATTGATTGACATATGTCACACAAATTGCTTAGTGTCATGGTAGAGAGATCAGAGAGTAACAGATGTGTGAGATCATTAGACCACAAGTTATCTCCTTCATGTGACTTTGATCTGCTGTACATCTGTGATAAAAATCATAATCGGTTTTCACTTATGAAAATAACAACAGCATGTTAGTGCTATCAGTCACCCATTCATCTGCTAGTATTAGAAGTATTACCAGCTATACCTCCCTCTAGTATTAACCATATTGTCATATCACTCACCCATTCGTCTGCTAGTATTAAAAGTGTTATCGTATCAGTCGGTTATATCTCCCTGTAGTATTAACCATATTGTCATATCACTCACCCATTCGTCTGCTAGTATTAAAAGTATTACCAGTTATACCTCCCTCTAGTATTAACCATATTGTCATATCACTCACCCATTTGTCTACTAGTATTAAAAGTGTTATCGTATCAGTCAGTTATACCTCACTCTAGTATTAACCATATTGTCATATCACTCACCCATTTGTCTGCTAGTATTAAAAGTGTTATCGTATCAATCAGTTATATCTCTCTCTAGTATTAACCATATTGTCATATCAGTCAGCCATTCATCCCACTAGGATTAACCGGTGTTAGGAATTGGCTTCACTGTGGATTTATTCATTTCTTAGTGATGTGTCTTGGGTGTGTCCCAATGCTGGGCACGCCTAGGCAGGGCTGTCATATTGTCATTGTTAATGCAGCATTCATGGTGAGATTTGACCTTCGTATTGCATAATATATTAACAAATACAATTTCTTCTGTCATTTTCTTTTGTGAAGAACAGATACCAGTATGTAATATTATTTTAATGATTATGTTTGTACGGTGTAGTTAACTTATTGAAAATCATGTTTTAATATTAGTTATTATGTGTAATATGTAGGCTTGTAGATGTCACAGTAAAAAATGACAAGTAAAAAGTGTAAATGATTTGAAAAATTAAAAAAATGTTATACATAATAAAATAAAATATTATTTGTCCATAAAATAATGAATATTTCAAAAATTTACCCCAAATTTTGTACAAATTATATACCTTTTGTTTATTTTTTGTGTTCCACTTCCAAAAAGAAAATTCTGTATCCGTCTGTTACACAGTATGCAGTGGTTACACTAACAGACTTTTGCCAGATAGGTACTGGGATCAAATCTTAGATGAGGCATGGGATTTTTAATCTCAGTACTAGTTCCAACCCAGAATGAGTGTTCTCAATTGGTAGGTCTATACCACTTGTACTGAACAGTAGTCCAAAACTGATTTATCAAAGGTGATGGTATGTGTGCTATCCTGTCTGTGGGATAGTGCATATAAAAAAATCACTTGGTGCTTATGAATAAAGAGTAGCCACATTAGTGTAGTGGCAGTAGGTCTTTGTCTCTCCTACTAACACCAATTTCTGACCAGGACAGACAGTGTAGTTAATGGAGTTGTCTCCAGGACAGCGTGCTTGAATCTTAATTGGACATAAGCACAAAAATAAGTACAAACAACTGATAGCAAGACTTTCTTTAAGGGAGACCACTCTGTATGGCCTAGTCATGTTCCTGTACAATTCTGAATGTTTACAATCATGTGTTTAGTGTGTGTATGTAATTATACCTAAATATATGTCAAGGAACTAACTGGTTTTAAGATTACTCACTGAATTGAGTAGATTCACGAGTAGGAAGTAGAAACAATGGTTGTACAGATGTTAGTGTTTTAGTCTGGCTCCAGTCATACATGACCTGTTTTCTCACTGACTACACTAACTGCAGAACCAACCCTACTCTGTCTAAACAGCATGTTATCATTACACTCCCAATACTCTATACATGGTAAAGGAAGTTCCTTTCTCAGCTGAGTTCACAGTTTTAGCTACAGTAACTTTCACTTTCATCACTGCCATCAAACATGCAGGTTATGCTAATGTTATTTTGAAAACATTTTTATACAGTATCAGTTAATCATATTTTCAGATCTTTGTTTTATAGTTTTAATTATTTATTTTAAAAATGTTTTTTATTCTTTTTTAGTTTATCATAATATTATTTTCAAATCTTTGTTTTAATAGTTTTAATTATTTATTTTGAATTTTTTTTTTATTCTTTTTCAGTTTATCATAGTTCCAAATCTTTGTTTTATAATTAAATGATTTATTTTGAAAATGTTTTCTTTATGCTTTTTCAGTTTATCATATTTTCAGATTTTAGTTTTTATAATTTTAATTATTTATTTTGAAAATGTTTATTTTTATGCTTTTTCAGTTTATAATGTTTTCAAATCTTTGTTTTATAATTTGAATTATTTAAAAAGTTATGGTTACTAACATCAGTGATATTTTGTTATTTAGATGAGTCATTAAATTAATTATTTGATCATTTAAGCTTAAATTGTAATTACTAAAACATTTCTTTTATTGAATATTGTTTAATTTTTTTTTTTTAAATATATATATATATATATATACTTATACTTATAAAAACAAAGTATTTGAACATCTGTTCTGATCTCAATTTCACTCTAGTACACTACTGTTGTCCTATTAAGTAATAATTTCAGTTTCATTAAAAAAAATCTTTAATACTTGTTTGTATTATAACCCACTCACTTTGTTTGATGATTGATACATAACATAATACACTTAATGTACAGAACGTTTTAAGGATTACCATCAATATGATAGACTTAATGTGCAATATTATTGCTTGTGTGCATATATGTGGTGTTATTCACATACTTGAGAACATGAAAGAGTTAAAACATTTTATGTATAGGTACTTTTAATCTAATGTTGGTTCTCATCCATTTTTGAATGTGTTGGTCTATCCAAGAATTCACTGAAGGAAATTTATGTTGGTCTATCCAAGAATTCACTCAAGGAAATTTATCCTATCTTCTCTAAAAGACACTTCACTACATGTATATGTTGTTTAAACTTGCTTGTTGTCTCTTTTCCTAGTTTAATACACTAGTATAGCATGGATATCCTTTGGTTTCCATTGACATTCATTTGCATCCATTGATAGTGTAAACTAAATCATTATTTTCTTTTTCAGGAGCTAAGTTTTTCTTTGGATGATGTTGACCATGGCGAGGAAAAGGTGCTGCCCTCTGTTGATCAAGCTAAGAAGATCCTTCAGGACACATTAAAGCAGTGCTGGATGCACAAGCTATGCACACATGCGGACCGTGATCGCAGCCCATGTGATGATGTTCAGGAGAGCAATACCAAATGTTTGCTGGCCAAGAGTTCAGACAAAGCCACTAAAAGTGTCTCCTTAAAGCATCAATTACAAAAGGATGAAAACAGTGCTTCAGCTGGTATGAGAACTGAAGGTGAGAAATGTGAGTTCAGTCCTTCTGGTGATAAACCAGTGTATCTAGAGTTTGATCAGAAACTCACCAATTTGATGCTGAAGCCAACATGTCCTGAGATGCATCATGATATTTCAGAGCCAGTGAAACAAGAATGCATGGTTTTAGATGAAAAACTTCCAATTAATTTGTTACCCAAAAGACCACATGTTCCAGCTTTGTTAGACAAACCATCAGTATTCAGTGAACAGGTTACTGAGAAAAGTATTGACACAAAGGAAATAGTTTCACCTGTATCAGTTTGCCAGAAGGAACGTGACTCAAAGGAAATAGTGAGTAAAGGAGATATATGTTACAAGGAAAAAGACTGTAAGGAGGAAGAGTTTGTGTTCTCTGATATTATCACCCAGGAATGTAAGTCAAATGAAACCACATTAGGAAGTAATGACTTGTCAGGGCAGTCCAGCATTGGTTGTCAAACAAGCTTTTCAGATGCTGATTACAAGGAGGCAAAGACAGTGGCTAAAGGTGTGCAGACCAAGCAAAAACTCTTAACCATTCACAGGCATGGCAGGATTTCACGTGCAACACAGACACATAGCCACTTGAAGCTGGATACATCAGGGAAAGCAGTTAAACCGGCGAGATCACGGTCCTTGCAGAGGGATAGTGAAGACTGCAAGGTGAGGCGGAGAAGTAGGAAAACATCAGATAGTGGTTTGGAAGAACTGAACAAGACTTGTGTAGATGTGCAACTCTCAGACCAAGAACGCATGTTTTTGTCAGATAACTCACCAGAGATGCAAGTTGTGGTCAATTCTTCAACTCCTGTGTTGGTTCGCAGAAAGGTTTGCAGACGGCATACTAACAAAGATTTTACACATGCATATGGTGCTCCAAGTATTAAAACTTGCATAAAAGTTGATGAAAATCAAAACATTCAAAATGATGGCATAATTAATGATAATCAAAACATGGCTTTTAATGGTTACACAAAACCACTTGAAAGCCAAACTATCACAAATAGTGTTCTCAAGGAAAGAAGAGGCAGTATTAATGCTCATAATAGTAACAGTAGTGCCCAGTGTTCACCCAATCAAAGTATTATCATTAGTCCGGAGATGTCTCGTACATGGCATGGAACCAGTGGAGTAGGCACGTTCTTGCGACCTGCTCCACGGATGGGTCTAGGAATGGTCAGCTCTGAAAGTACACCCTACTTCAGTCATAAGAGGTATGCCACAGTGGGAAGCCACAGTATGGCAGAAGTGTCAGGTGAATTCTGCCGAGGCTTTCCATACATTTCGAGGTCATTGCTGGATGCAATGCACAAACGGTATTATTCCAATTACTCTCATCAGTATTCCTTGTTTAACAGTACAATCAAGCCGGTTGTAGACTCCACCGCTCACGCCTTGCCTGCTCCAATAGTTGTCCCCTTGATACATCCACCAAACAGAATGGCTCTGAAGCCAGACGATTCAGACTCGGCCAGCTCACCCTCCACCAGTATCCCATCATCACCTTGCAGTCAACATGTGACAAGGGAGACAACACCTGATACCACACCCACATTGCAAAAGGTAAGAATGTCAGGTTTTCATCTTTCAGTTTTAGAAAGTAAGGTTAGTGTTGTTGCATGGTGGTAAGCATATTAAGGGGATCTTCTATAGTTTTCACGAGTCTGCAAATGTATGCTTTTTATGATCATCCACCACCACACCCTCTACCCCAATACATTACCAAAACGATTATTTATCGATTAAAATGCTTTTTGTTATTTATCAGATTAATTAAACATACAAGTGCATAAACTATAGAAAATGATGGTTTTCAGTTCTTTCAGTAAGTTATGAAAATATCTGTATCTTCAGAGCATATATATAAATACAAGTGGTTGGCCTACTGTCTGGATTTTTTTAATGAATTGTGCTAGTGATGGCACTGATAATAGCATTTAACATTTAAAATTTGACCATTTTAAAAAAGAATTAAAATGTTACCATTAATTAAATTCAAAAGACCTATACAGGTTGAGTCAACATAAATGATCTCATTTCAGTGATAGTTTGTGAAAATAGTGCAAAATATTTTATCCTTTTTTTTTTTGGTGAAACATCATAATCTGAACATGTTCATTGTGGTTTTGATGTTTGTGTTTCATTTAATAGAATTGTTCACCCTATTTCTTTTATTTACTTGGACAGACTGTCATTTATTGGAGCTAGTCTAATCGTTTCTTTTTTCCTATCTTGTATCCACAATCTTAACCTCTTTCACGTGTTTTAGAACTGATAACTATCATGTTTGATATTTCCACTAATCATCTATACCACTGAGATATCAAACTATCATTTATGGAATCATGAATGTTGCAGATTTCTTCTTATTTGAGAATATCTCAAATATATTATATATACACTATATATAAATGATTAAAGTCTGGATTTGAGGTCTACATTTTAAATCCATGCTATTTGCTTTGAGACGTTAATAACAATTAAGTGTACTCTTTTCAGACCTACCATGATAATAATAGCAGTTAAAACATGAGCATGTTAAAATTTCATCATATCCTAGATACGGAAAATTCTTACCACTATAATCATTTCTTTAAATGAAACTTCATTAGCCTTTTGACATACTATTCATCTTGTTTTAGTACGAAATTTCTAAAATGTTTGAATTTTTTTTTTAATATAAGGCCTTTATATTTAATTACTTGGTTTACAGATTATTTTTTCATTTAAAAATTATTCTTTTATTGTATGCAATGGTGCTGCTGTTTTACCACAATATATGTTTTTTGTTGGGGGTTTAACAGTATAGATCACTTTCATATTTCACTTTCATGGTTTTTAGGGCATTGGATCCATAAAAAAATAATAAAAAATAAAAAGCCTTATGATTTTAACAAACATACAACAAAAATATTCTGTATTTTAATGCATTGTATTTTTTTTTAATTCCTACTTTGTATATCACTTGTCTAAACATGAAAAGCAAAAAACTCTGTTTACTGCTGACATTTCAGCTAACCAGCAAATTGGTTGAATATTATGTCGTGATCAAATCACACAGTTGAGGCGGTTTTATGGCTATTACCTGTTTGGTTCCCACAGTGCAGGAGTTGGTGTTAATGTTATGTCATAACTCCACAGTCACACTAGACTGTCCCCACAGTGCAGGAGTTGATGTTAATATTATGTCATAACTCCACAGTCACACTAGACTGTCCTCACAGTGCAAGAATTGATGTTAATGTTATGTCATAACTCCACAGTCACACTAGACTGTCCCCATAGTGCAAGAGTTGATGTTAATGTTATGTCATAACTCCACAGTCACACTAGACTCTCTCCACAGTGCAAGAGTTGGTGTTAATGTTATGTCATAACTCCACAGTCATACTAGACTCTTCCCACAGTGCAAGAGTTGATGTTAATGTTATGTCATAACTCCACAGTCACACTAGACTGTCCCCACAGAGCAAGAGTTGATGTTAATGTTATGTCATAACTCCACAGTCACACTAGACTGTCCCCACAGTGCAAGAGTTGATGTTAATGTTATGTCATAACTCCACAGTCAAACTAGACTGTCCCCACAGTGCAAGAGTTGATGTTAATGTTATGTCATAACTCCACAGTCACACTAGACTATCCACACATTTCAGGAGTTGGTGTTTGTTATAGCATAACTTAACTCCACACAGGATAGCTTAACACTACAGTGGATAAGTTGGTATTAATGTTATAGTATAACTAACTACATTCACACTAGGCTGTCACCACAGTGGATAAGTT
>JAULBS010075839.1:0-20325 GCA_032355785.1 Symmetromphalus regularis
CCTGGCCGACGTGTACCTTCGTGAAAAGTAATGAAAATCGACGAGAATGTGGAAAAAATGTAAGTACTGTATAGTACATTGTTCTACATAAAAATCTAAATAAAGCATTTTTTAACATCACTGAACTTTTGTCCCTACTCGTTCTTTCAGTTTTCAGTTGCATGGCGGGACTGGTACGCTCACGAATTTAAAATACAATGTATATGTACGATAATTCGGCATGCAGCGTAGCTGGCGGTCGCACCAGCCGTCCGACGCGTGAGGTGACTGCGCGCGCATGTAGAGAGTACAACAACCCATTTAACTACACCCCTTGCTTATACATGTAACAATAAATGATTTGAATACATAATAACCAAGATGGAACATGATGTAGGCATGCAGTTGTACATCTGGCAGTCACATTTACGTGTATATCGAACAATGTACGGTATACATATACCGGACAAATTACGGTTTATGTGTATAACAAAGTACTGTATATACGTATAACGCGTAACAAGGATTTCCTATATAACGGACCAAAAACGCTGGTCCCAACTGGTACGTTATACGCGAGTTTTATGTATTTCCATACTGGACCACTAGCTGGAACAAAGCATGTAGAAACTTTGCAATCCACATAGTTCCTTCTAAAAACAATAACTATGCAAATTGTTCGTGACTTAATACTTGCTTTAGTATTTCAATTAACTTGCAAGCAATTATAAAAATTCAACTGTAAAATGTGTAAATAAAACAAAACAAATGTAAATTTATCAAAAAAATTTATTATCAAAAGTTAAATTCGGAGTATCGAAAGTATACCAAAAAAAAACAATATGAAAAAGTAGAAAAACATAACATTTTAATAAATATCTTGCATGCATCGGTCATATTTTGAAAATATACTTCATCTTATTCCGAGCTGTTTACATCAGTGTAAAACTAACATGTCAGTACAGATAACAATATAATTGAAACCAGTTAAAGCTGGTAAGCATTTATCTGAAGTGAACAAATACAGGAAATCATACAAGACTGTCAAAATGCAGGAAATAGCACTTTAGTCTAAATACAGCAACATTTACTTATATTTGAATATTGTAAATACATTAGCAAAATATAAAGCAAAAGTGTGGTGCCAACATACAATGCACTGATTTAATATTTTCAAACCATAACAATATTTAATATTTTCAAACCATAACAATATTTAATATTTTTAACCCATAATAATATTTAATATTTTCAAACCATAACAATATTTAATATTTTTAACCCATAACAATATTTAATGTTTTTAACCCATAACAATATTTAATATTTTTAAACCATAACAATATTTAATATTTTTAACCCATAATAATCATTAAACAAGATGGGTAATATAATATGTGAATCTGAGCTTACATCACAATCATTTCTTTCATAACATTAATTTCATAATTTACAATAACAATATTAATATAAAAATAATGTATAAACAGTCATCATAATCAAATTTACAAAATATTAGCAGGCACTGTGAAAGCAAGTGAACATTGGGGTGGGGGGGGGGGTGAGGGGCTAAGAAATCTGGGCACGAGGGGCTGGGTTTCAAGTGGATACAAGGTTATGTTGTTTGTATTAACTATGGCAATTCTCTCTCTCGAGAAAGAGATTCACTCCCAGTAATGTTTTTGATTCAGAATTATATAGGGGTCGTGGGGGTCTACAGCACCACCAAGCATACCTATTCAACCATGCCTGATTAGTTATATAACATTGAAAGAATATATATCAACAGTTATCTTATTCAAATGTAAAGGAAACAGATATAATAAAAATATTAAATATGAAAAATAAATTATTATATCATTATAAAGGGCTACATTTGCACACAATACAGGATAGGAATCATTGACCTTTCAGTATCTCAGTAATTAAACCAGAAATCAGTTATTGGTGAAATCAATAAATGTGAAAATATTGTTAAATAACTATATGTTATAATCTACCAATGAGCCCACCAAATTTCAAGTCACTAAAGACAAGAATCTGTGAAGAGATAAATAAGGATAGAAAACCTAATGTGTAGAAATGAATGGTCATTCAGCTCAAAGTTAAACATATAATTTATTACTGTAAAAAAACTGTTACAACTAAGCATATAAATTATATATCTTCATAACAAAGGTGATGAACTAAATTCACATATACAAGATTTCTAAGCAAAGGATTAATGTTATATCAAGGTTTGAATGAAAAACCCAGTTATGTCTATTTTGAATCAGCACAGAATCGAAGGTCTTGGATATGCCATTTTGCTTACTGAGGGCAGCCAATATAAAAAAAGAATCTGTGACTTAAAGTTTGTTTTATTTAACGACACCTCTAGAGCACATTGATTTTGTATCTTATCGGCTATTGGACGTCAATCATATGGTCATTCTGACTTATATATTTAGAGGAAACCAACTACATCCACATAGGCTACTCTTTCTGATAAGCAGCAAGGGGTCTTTTATATGCACCGTCCCATAGACAGGACAGCACATACCATAGCCTTTGATGAACCAGTTGTGGACCACTGGCTGGACCATTAGGATACTGATTAATGCATTGCAGCTTGTAACTGGGTTGTGACTACAATGTGAAAAAAAACATGGCGACATCTGGGTTGTGACTACAATGTGAAAAAAACATGGCAACATCTTAATAAAACTTCTTTATGCGATATATTGAGAATATAAAATGAGTTGCCATTTATTATCAAATGTAAGTATCTATTTAAATCATATTTCTTTTTCACAAGCTTTAGCAATCGACAAATGAAAATTATTTTATGATGGACATAAATATGATAATAAATGGTAACAAGTTTGATATTCTATTTATTAACCCCAAATTTTTTTTAATCGTTCTACTATTTAAACTTTCTAATTACATGACAGTTTAAGAGAAATGCTATGCTATGTTATGGATGACGTTATGTTGTACCATTTCTAGTTTTAGTGATTTTATTTGCCCTTTTACAAATTATAATGATGTCATATTTAGTATAGGCAAGCTCATCGGTCATAATGGCCAGAACGACCCAATAAAATGTGTGGTTAAACCAATGCATGATATTTCACAAGTGAAAATAATAAAAATTATGTAAACCTTTATTAGATTCCACTGGCGTAATACAAATGATTATTTCATGACTTTAAAACTACTTTCCAAATTCCAGTACTTGTGGAAAATGGCACGTTTTCTCTTCAGCATATCAAAATATAATGAAATAGTAAAACTATTTCAAAACTATCTCAAACTTTAATATAAGATTACTACACTTAAAACACAAATACGGCATTCCAAATTCAATGGCCCCAACTTTCTTTCCAATGACAAACCTTGGTAAACAATAAAACAGTCTTTTGGCAGGCTTTCCCGTGTCACCGCACCCTCATCAGCTCCCAGGAGGAACAGAATTTTGGGTGGATTTTCTCTGATACATTCGACACCAGCTTTGTACCCAAGATCTAGTGCTGCAACCTGACTAGCAACCTGCACAACAACAAAAAAAAATTGAAAAAATAGTACTAACAGCAGGCAAGGGCAAGAGTTTAACAAACATTCTCATATATTTGTATCTGAAAAAAATATGATAACTGACCTTGCAAAACAGGAAGAAAAGTACATCCACATCCTTTGAATGAAGATACTATTTTATCTAGAATGTCTAACCATAAAGGAGCTGTTCTGTTGGTTAAAAAAGTGAATTAACTGAAAAGGCCAGCCCAAGTGACAGCAATGGGTTTCTTCTGAAGGCCGTATGTTGGAAATACTGTACATGACACTTAACACTAATATGTGACCCAGTACAGCAAAACGAGTCACAGTGACCAACATTTTTGAATTGAGATTTTCAAATAATCAGATAAGGGATGATCACAGCTTTAAAATGATGTGTAATTCATTGCTTCATGTTGCTGTGAAGCTGTCGGTCGTCGGCTCGATCTTTCTCAGTGGACCCACGAGCAGTTTGGGCCATCTTCCATTCGAACCAATGGTCCACAAATGGTTCATATTAGGCCATGGTATGTGCTGTCCTGTCTGTGGGACAGTGCATATTAAAGATCCCTTGCTGCTTATCGAAAAGAGTAGCCAATATGGCTGCAACAGGTTTCCTCTAAAACATATGTCAGAATGACCATATGCATGACGTCCTATAGCCGATGATAAGATAAAAATCAATGTGCTCTAGAGGCGTCGTTAAATAAAACAAACTTTTTTGCTTCATTTCTGAGATATTTTTTACTTTGTTTTAGATTTAATGATGACCCTTGGGCTATTTGCCTTTTACAAACTACCCATTTCAGAACACTTCAACATATTGTTTCTTAAAATTATTGCCGTCAGTCAAATAAAAAACATACTTAGGTATGTAAAAATAAGGAATATACAATTTGTAAAATTTCAATCTTCTGACCTATTTTTGCATTTATTGAGAAATCTACATGTGCGACTTCCGACTGATCTTTCTGTTAAATGCTTAATAAATATCTATATTTCATTCAGGATGCTCTTTTCATACAATTATGTAATGTTTTATTTGGAAACAAGGTCCATCTGCACCATCAATATTGTTTGAACAGTCTAACCCTTGTCAAAAGAATGAAACAAAGTACATACTCTGTGCAAGACGTTGAGGACCTTCCAGTCCTCGGGTCCATCTAAATTGAGTTTCAGTTTCTGTGCCAGTGTTGTAACTGCAGAATGAATTGCAGCTCCATCTTTTCGCTGTAATACTGCACTTCCAACGACTATCATAGGTCGCTTAGCAGCATCCAGCACCTGAGAAAAAACAGTTGTATTTTACTGCAACATACCAGACTACTGTCAAGAAAGCTGTCACAAAAATAATATGTCACAATATTAGTTTTGTAATGTTATGAATCAATAAAAAATAGAAATAATAAATAATTTTTTTAAAACATAATAAAACCTAGAAACTGAAGTGGTGTAATGAAGTCAGGGTACATGTTTGTAACTAACAGTGTCTAGGTATTAAGTGTCAGATATACACTTTAGCACCAATGTAGTAGTGTTAGAATAAAATGCTCCTACTGGCAGTAGCTAGTGGGAATTTCCCTATTAGCCCAGTTGGAAAAAGGCTGGACTCAATTTTAGAGCCTCTCAATGGAGGTTGAGATTTTTCGTTACATTTGGAGCTGATGTAGAGACCAGGTGTGTTCAAATCCCCTCAGTGAAGATTCAGATTTTTCTGTTACACTAATAGGCTGGGGACAAATGTATATCAATAATACTGTGTTCAAGGTGGAACGAAAAATCTTGTCACAACTCGACAGATTTCCAGATTTCCTCACATTTCTATAGGAAAGCGTATGAAAGCAGAAAAACACCTCTCTGTTTACCTACATCATGTATTCCATCAAATATATTTGTGTCAGAACTTAGTTATTGGTTTATAAACTAAGACTGAAACACCATAGAGATACAGATGAGAAAGAAATACAATTGCATTTTTGAAACTACTTTAATTATGAAATTAATGTCAAAAATGAAATCATTACAATAAAAAAAAAAAAAAATTTACCTTCCTGCGATACTGATTAAAAAATGCAAGACGCTTTAATTAAAATCGGTAGTCATCACAACATTCATTACATGATTTACAAGCTCACTTTTACCCAAGTTAAATGAGGATTGGTGGTCTAGCGAAAGGACACTGGATTCTAAAGCTCAAGATGCTGGGTCAAAACCCACTGGAGGCTGATTCAAACTTTAGACAATGTGTAAAAAATTACCAAATGTTAGACATATAATAGTTGATTAATAAATCAGTGTGCTCTAGTGATGTTATTGAACAAACAAACAAAAAAAAGAATAATTTTTATCCAGGTTGTTTTCCTGCAAGTAATGCCAGGACACACTCATAGTCATAAAGCAAATGTATCAAAGCAACATGTTATGTGAAGCATTTTAATTACCACTTTCCTAATGTAAAACCACCTATGACTGTATTGCGTTATTATACTAAACATTCATGCAGTGTGTTGAATTAAACTGACTGTTAACCTAAGGACAACTGAAGGTCACACAATGTTATTCAGGGATTAAATTATTAAAAATTAAAAATTTACTATGGTGTCCCGGTATTGTTAAAAAAATAATGTAAGTGAAACAAGTGTCAAAATGGTTTCTGGTTTCAGATGCAGTTAATACATTTATTTTCCCAAAATATATTAATATCAATAGCAGTGTTCAAGGTGGAACGAAAAATCTTGTCACAACTCGACAGATTTCCAGATTTCCTCACATTTCTATAGGAAAGCAGAAAAACACCTCTCTGTTTACCTGCATCATGTATTCCATTGTTTCAATAAATTATAACACAATATTTTTTAATACATGATGTTTCTTGTTTGATTAATTAAGAATATTAAATGTTATATTTTCATATGACCGAAAGGACTTTGTTAAATTTTTATAACACACGTAGTGGCCTTCTACTACCATGGTTAAAAAATTAAATAGTTCTACTTTAAAATTTCAGCTTCAGACGTGACATTAAGTAATATATAAAAGTACATTCATAAACAAACTGTCATCCACATGTTCTTAATAATTTTCACAAAAAAAGCAAACATTTAATTATTTTGTCGCTATTAGACCAAAAATGCAAAACATTTGTCTTCAAAAATAAATAGGAACACTTATGCAAAATATATAATTACCTTGCAGAAAGCGTGTTTACCACTAGCCAAATCTTGTAAATTGTGAGGTGTTTCACCAAGATTCTAGACATAAAAAAAGAGAAATAATTATTAAATACAATCAACAAATTGTAGATACGTGTTTAACTTTGTTTTAAAAACCTTTTTTAACTATATTAAAATAAAAGAACAAACCAAAAATAAACAAGATTTAATAATACAGTAATTAAATTTTACACTAATTTAAAAAATAAACAGCATTAGATTATCATTGAAACATTCTTGACAATAAAAGGAAGATAAACTACAGTTTTGGAAACTTAAATTACAATAATAGTCTTTTAAATCACAAACTGGTAAAAATATAAGTTTTTACTAATCTTAAGTCCATATATATTTCAATTTAACAAAAACAATGTTTTACAATTCCTAGTGCATTCAAAAGTCCCTCAGTCACAAAATCTAGAACACTGTATAACAGTGGGATAAAAAAGTGTTATAAGATGATAGCACCATAAACCTGCATTTGTGTAGTTATCTCCCTTGAGACAAATTGTGAACTAGGTGCGTGTTGTGACAAAAAAACTCGTAAATAGACTTACAAAATAATCATATGTCAAATCAACTTCGGTACCAATAAGACCAACTTCTAAATTATTATGAATCCAGCTGAAAACAATACCAATAATTTGTTAATTATCACACTTACAAAACATGTCACTCATAAACAAAATTTTAAAACACTTTTAAAATATTTTACCACTTTTTGAACTCTACAGACATGTAACATGCCAAGTTACATTTGTCTTTTCTGATGCAGTCACATGACACATATAACTAAAGAATACCTAGAATGCATGTCAAAATGAAAAGTAATGTTTACCCATCAACCATTAGATTTTAAACAAGTTTTTTTGAAAATATCAATAGCAGTGTTCAAGGTGGAACGAAAAATCTTGTCACAACTCGACAAATTTCCAGATTTCCTCACATTTCTATAGGAAAGCATATGAAAGCAGAAAAACACTTCTGTTTCCCTGCATCATGTATTCCATATTTCATAAATCATGAATGTAAAGTTTATTTTATTTAATGAAGCCTCTAGAGCACATTGATTTTTATCTTATCATTAGCTACTGGACTTCAATCATATGGTCATTCTGACATTTATTTTAGAGGAAACCCACTGCCACCACATAGGCTACTCTTTCTGATAAGCAGCAAGGGGTCTTTTACATGCACCTTCCCACAGTAAGGACAGCACATATCACGGCCTTTGATTAACCAGTTGTGGACACTGGATGGAACTGAAAATAGCCCAAACTGAAAATTGGTCACTGAAAAGGATTGATCAGACAACTGACCAGTTCACAGGCAGACACTCTACCGTTTGAGCTACATCCCTCTCCTTTTTCTGATGCAGTCACACGACATGTATAACTAAAGAATACCTAGAATGCATGTCAAAATGAGAAGTAATGTTTACCCATAAACCATTAGATTTTAAACTTACATTTATTACAATAGTGTCCGAGGTGGAACGAAAAATCTTGTCATAACTCAACAGATTTCCAGATTTCCTCACATTTCTATAGGAAAGCGTATGAAAGCAGAAAAACACTACTCTGTTTCCCTGCATCATGTATTCCATATATCACAAACCATGAATGTAAAGTAAAGTTTTTTTTTATTTAATGACGCCTCTAGAGCAGATTGATTTATATTTTATCATCGGCTATTGGATGTCAATCATATGGTCATTCTGACACATTTATTTCGAGGAAACCTGCTGCCACATGGGCTACTCTTTCTGATAAGCAGAAAGGGGTCTTTCAAATGCACCGTCCCACAGACAGGACAGCACATAATGGATGGAATGGCCCACTAGATGGAATGGAAAATAGCCCAAACTGGAATTGGGTAGACTGAGAAGGATCGATGTGATGACCAATAGCAACTGTTTAAGCTACATCCAGCTCCAAACAATGAATGTATTCCAGCAATTAAAGTTTCAATAACATAATTACAAAACTTAGAGGTTACTCTGCCTATACTAAAACTACCTTTTTCGTATCCGAGCATTAAAGAGTGGAGCTTCAAAACGTGGATTTGTTCCCACTAACAGAAGCACATCCGCTTGTTCAACTCCAGCTATTTTAGTATTTAATAAATAGTTTGATCTCAGGTCAGTTCTGAAAAACACAAACAAAATATTTAAATATCGTCTTCATATGAACAGATTTGCAGATAAAAACATAGGCAATCGTAAAGTGGTAATTCAGTTTGTCTAATATCAAATGTAAACATATTAATGTAGCAGATAATTTATATCAAACACTTATTTTGTAATATAAAATAAAATGGGCCCTAAAAACACTCAAAAGCATGTATAAAATGCTACCCCAAATTTCAGTATACCATGCCTAACCAAACTTCTAGTGAAAACACTAATAACTTATTACAAAATGTTATAAATGTGAACAGTGGCAATTATTATTCAATAATAAAGTGATAACTAAATATTATGTTATACAAAATTATCATTCACACCCGTCATTTGAAGGCAACCCCTGAAATTGTCTGCGGCAATAAGCAATGCTGTAGTGATTGCCGCAGAGTTTTTTTATTCTCCACAGCACTTTTTTTGACAAGGACTAATATGTTTTTCAAAGTACATTATTTTTCATTTTATATAAAGTAAACTTTACGCTAAAACAGCTGTGGAAAATGTTGTGGACACTATTTTTCCCACCACATTTATTTTGCCATGGACATTTTCTTAATTGCAGGGTTTGGAAGAGGTATTTACAACATTAATGTTTGGGATGGGGAAGGGATGAAGAACAGACAGAGATCGTTTTTACACAGTGCATAATAAGTTATTTACCCGACTCCATCCATGGGGAAGGGATGAAGAACAGACAGACAGAGATCATTTTTACACAGTGAATAATAAGTTATTTACCCTGCTCCATCCATGGGGAAGGGATGAAGAGCAGACAGACAGAGATCATTTTTACACAGTGCATAATAAGTATATTTACCCTGCTCAATCCATGGGGAAGGTATGAAGAGCAGACAGACAGAGATAGTTTTTACACAGTGCATAATAAGTTATTTACCCTGCTCCATCCATGGGGAAGGTATGAAGAGCAGACAGACAAAGATAGTTTTTACACAGTGCATAATAAGTTATTTACCCTGCTCCATCCATGGGGAAGGGATGAAGAGTAGACAGACAGAGATTGTTTTTACACTGTACATAATAAGTTATTTACCCTGCTCCATCCATGGGGAAGATTTCCTCTGTACACAGAGCTTCACTGCCAAGTCTGTTGATAAAGTCCTTCATAGCAACAAGAGCCTCGGCGTCAACCATGCCTCCAGCAACAGCGGCAACCTGGTCACCTTTAACACTGCCCAACTGCAAACACAAACAACATTTTAGTGTGCGTGCATCATACACACAGGCTGGGTTCAAACCAACCAACCCACCCATAGAAGCAAATGGTCTGCTTTTCAGAACTAAAACATGTATTATATATACACACATATATATATTAATTATCATTGTTATTATTATTAAAAACAAACTAGAAAAAGGGTCCATTTGGTTCATATTTGAACCCCAAAATGTACAAACCACGCTACGCCCCTGTGCGTGCATGCATTGTATTTAATTATATTTCATTTTGAAATGGAAGCTGTATAACAATAAAGCATAATGACGAACAAGCTTACATGTTGTTCATAATGACGTCAATATTATTGTAGAAGAAACTACAGGAATTTCTACTACATAAAATATGCTATGTCAACCTTCATTAAAAATTGAAGTCAACAGCTATTAAAAATACACATTTTAAAGGGATTTTATTTGCAAACCAATTAGAAATAAACCATTACCTTCTGAGCGACAGAAATAAATGCACCTTCCCAGTCTGTGGGAACCAACTGGCCCTTACTGTTCTTAACAAATGGAGAGGTCAGTCTCTGTCGCTTTAGTCCATCATAGGCAAACCGTGACTTGTCTGAGATCCATTCCTCATTAATGTGCTAAAAATATGTAAATTGCAATGAAAAATATTAATTTTCCTTTTCTTACAACTAAAAATAATACTGTGATCTTTTAAAAGACAGATTTGTATTTAAATTTAATATTTGAACTTTTAATACACATAATGTAAATGTATTTAAAAACTGAACTTACAATACACATAATGTAAATGTATTAAAAATTTGTCACAGATATTAATTTTAGTGTTATCGGCATCACTAAATTGTTGCAGATTCAGCATCAAGTGTTTTCCAAAATTCTGTTAAAATACTGAAAGCAGTACACTAAGAATAACTAGGATGAACATTTTATGGTCATCCAGTCACCCCATGGCAAGTGGAAAAAAACATCAGGTAAGGCAAACAAGTATTTCATGCATGGCGTATAGTTAAAATGTCCAAAATTTAATATTGGTGAAATGACAGTTAGCTTTAATACTATTTCAGTATGTATATATGCAGCCAAACTAACAGGCATCCAGTCATTTAAAATAAAAGCATTGGCAAGTAAAAAAATAAAATGCACACCTTGAATGACTATGTAAATGAACAATATTTAACCAGAGTCTGCAAAGAAAAAAGGTAGCCACAAATATGATGTGCACTATACTGTACTGTGCTGTAATGAACTGTACCTCATGTAGTCGTGGCAACACCCTCATCACTTCATTGCCTCTCATCGATACCACAATGTTGCTGCCAACAGCATCCATAACGTCAATACTTTCAACTTTCCTAAAGAACAATCATCATAATTTTAGTTTTTCTCCAATAATAGAAAGACTCTCACCTATTTCTAAAGTGATGACATACATATAATATTAATAATCTAATAATCATATAATTCAGTTAAATAAGAACCAAATAATTTATAATTTATACATAATAATAAACAAACACAAAGAAAAAAATAAAATGAGGATAACAAAAACATGTACAAATTGTTAATATTTAAAATTGGAGTATGACCTTTTTGCTTGTTGTGTTTTAAATAATACATGGTTTCACATGACGCAGTAATCTTGCAATATTTAGCTAAAATACTCCTAAATAAAATATGTTAACATGAATTCTTTTTTTTAAACACTCCAAAACCTATTTCTTATGAGAAGAAAAAACAATGGATATACATGTATTAGTATTATAAAGATAGAATAGTGGATAATGGATATAATATATGCATATTACATAATCAAGACAGTTATTCAGTTATGAGATTGAAATAATATTCTTACATGTAACTCCCATTTTTGAATGCTCGACTCCCAAAATAAAACCATATGAGTCACGATGACTCGCAGTTACCAGATGCTAGGTGGAACCCTGCTCATGGTCTTTAGAGAAAACCCATTATTGTCAAAATCAGCAAGTGATGATTAGTATAATACATTTGCAGTGTAAGTTAAAACGTGGTAAATAATTTTTCTACACCTGGTTCATCAAAGGGGTTCGATCCTACAACAACAGCTCCTCTGGCTCTATCGACTTAGCTAAAGCCCACTCTGTCAGCAGTTAAAGTAAAGTTTCTTTTATTTAACAACGCCTCTTGAGCACATTGATTTTTATCTTATCAGCTATTGGACGTCAATCATATGGTAATTCTGACATGTATTTAGAGGAATCCCGCTGCTGCCACATAGGTTACTCTTTCCAATAAGCAGCAAGGAATCTTTTATAAGCACCGTCCCACAGTCAGGACAACACATAAAAGGCCTTTGATGAACCAGTTGTGAACCACTGATTGGAAAAGAAAATAGCCAAAACTTCAAATAGGTCTACTGAGAAGAATCGATCTGACGACCGATCGGTTCACAGTGGGATGCTACCTTTGAACCAATAAGTCGTTGGATCAATCCTTTTCAGTGGACCCATCTGCAGTTTGGGCTATTTTTCATTTCAACCAGTAATACACAACTGGTTCATCAATGGGTGTGGTAGGTGCAGTTCTGTCTGTGCATATAAAAAGATTCCTTGCTACTTATCGAAAAGAATAGCCTATATGGTGGCAGCGGATTTCCTCTAAAAACCATAGGATTGACGTCCAATAGCCGATAAGATAAAAATCAATGTGCTCTAGAGGCTTCATTAAATAAAACAAACTTTACTTTTAGGTTCAAGGTTAAGGATATTAGTGCAAGAAAGGTCAAATGGCCACCTACGTGAATTTGCCTTAAAAACTATTATTCACCTTTAATATTGATTATGCATTATGTATCTACATTTCCTAACCAAACTGACACCGAAATGACAGTACATGAACGTGAATGCGATAAATTAGAAAAAGTTATTGATGTTTCTGTCAGTGTGACAGGAAAATGGCTACATAGTGGCGATCACCATACCAGCTGCTACGACAAATACATGTAAATTAACACAAGAATATGAACATGTGTTATTATCGAAGGAAAGGAAAAATTTTTTTTTTTGTAACGACATACAAGCAAATTGTTTAATCAGCAGGTTTGCCCTTTTTAATCTAGGACCGGGGTATAGCTTAAATGGTAGCGTGTCCGCCTGTGAATCGGTCAGTTGTCGCATCAATCCTTCTCAGTGACCTATTAGCAGTTTGGGTTATTTTCCCATTCCAACCAGTAGTCCATAACTGTATCATCAAAGGTCGTGGAAAGTACTGTCCTCTGTGGGACAGTGCATATAAAAGACGCTTGCTGCTTATTGAAAAGAGTAGCGTATATGTGGCAGCAGCGTGTTTCCTCTAAATAAACATGTCAGAATGACCATATGATTGATATCCAAAAGCCGACGATTTTTTGAAATAAAAATCAATGTATTCTGCTGCTTATTGGAAAAGAGTAGCTTATGTGGCAGCAGTGTGTTTCCTCTAAATAAATATGTCAGAATGACCATATGATTGATGTCCAAAAGCCGACGATATTTAAAATAAAAATCAATGTATTATAGAAATGTTGTTAATAAAACAAACTTTACTTTTGAACTGATTGCCGATCAAAATCATGTTCAAACCAATTTCTGATTGGTTGTTTTAGCGTCAATCATTCTCAGAGCTAGGAGCAATATAAAATATAACACATTGCCCCCTGCACCACTGTTACAATTCTATCTGCTACTCCAAAACAAACTGAAAACCCTGAATCAGCATGTTTTTTTCTTAATAGGAACTTACATTTTTAATGTCTTTGTTTATGAATTGACAGACCATCAAAACCACGAAAGAACAATAAAAATAAAATGTATACCTCTGACACCACGTACACAAAATAATTTTTAAAAATGTTTAATAACATTTTTGCTCTAGTAAAAAAAGTAAACAGTACCATTATGAAAAATGAATGGATAACTTTATCCTCCTTCCACCATTATTTTTCTGCTGGGTTCATTAAACTGATCAACCTATTAGGAAATATAAACGATAATGTCCAAAAAATAATTATATTATTATAAGTAAAGTTTGTCTTATTTAACAATCCCTCTAGAGCACATTGATTTTTATCTTATCGCCGGCTATTGGATGTCAATCATATGGTCATTCTGACATATTTCTTTAAAGGAAACCCACTGCTGTCATATAGGCTACTCTTTCTATTAAGCAGCAAGGGGTCTTTTATATGCACTTTCACAAAGGCAGGACAGCACATATCACGAATTTTGATGATTCAGTTGTGAACCACTGATTGGAATGTAAAATAGGCCAAACTGCAAATGGGAACAGAGAAGGATAGATCCGATGACCGACCGCTTCAAAGGCAAACACACTACCGCTTGAGTTACATACTGCTCCCGTATGTTATTATATTATTGAATTGTGAATTAGATTTTGAAACATTTATGAAAGAAAACATGTTCTGACGGACTCTCACGAAAAAATATTGATTTAAATTGAAGGATTTTTTTTTAATTACTATATTTTTTTGGAAATAAAATATAAAATTTCAACCTCTGAATTTTAACTACAATATGCGTCTGATTCCAGTGAACAACTCTGACTGTGTCGAGCAAGTAAATACAAACTGTCCCCAGATATAACAGTATTTGAAGAGATTTAGGCGTAACCCACTGTAACAGTCACATGATAAAATGACTTTGCAGCAATTGCCTACTAGAGTGTGGCTGTGAAAACTTGTTCAAAGAAACAATTAATTAATTGTGGTCACAAGATTTCCAGTTTACACAACCAAAAAAACATATCCGGTAACCAGGCATACCTTATTTTATCTGACGAAAGAAAGGAATATTTAACAACAATCTAGCTTATTGTTTTAATCAGTGCTATTTAAATAATAGAGGGGGGGCAGTGGGGGGGGAGGTAGGGGGTTCATGACTAAATAAGGGTGCCATTTGAAGGGTGTCTACAACGAAAAAAATGAAAATATTGTCACAAAAAAGTCTGCCACAGATTACCGGAGAGCAAATTGATTTTTATTTCATCGGCTATTGGACGTCAATCATATGGTCATTCTGACATGTTTTAGAGGAAACCTGCTGTCACCACATAGGCTACTCTTTCCAATAAGCAGCAAGGGGTCTTTTATATCCACTGTCCAACAGACAGGACAGCACATACCATGGCCTTTGATGAACCAGTTGTGCAACACTGATAAGAATGGAAAATAACACAAACTGCAGGTGGGTCCACTGAGAAGGATCGATCTGACGACCGACCGGTTCACATGTGGACACTACCATTTGAGCTACGAATGATGTATTAATGGCACTTCTACACACTGGTTAAATTATCAGCTGCAAGGAGTCGAACATGTAACATTTGTGATAAATTGCTCACAGAAAAACAAACCTGCTTCTGCCACAGGCAACATATTCCAATTAGTAGCAAGATATCTTTAATGTGTGTCTTTCCAAAGATAGAAGGTGCATACCATCACAATTGTTACACCAGTGATGTACCACTGGCTGGAACAAATAATTAGTTTGCACAATGTACTTCACATATACCTTCTACATCTGAGCTACTTCTTAGTTTTTTGAATACTCAAAATACTTTTCTTTTTTTTAACAACGCCACAAGAACATATTGATTTATTAACCTTTAGACTACCGAGTTAATTTTGACAAATGTCAGGTTGAGTGGGTATTTTTAAATGGCTTTCCTGCACACATTATGAATGGAAAACCCAATAAAACCCTAAATTAACTGATGTGCATGGACTAAATATTTTTATTGTAATTGTGGTTTCTGCAATATGTTGCCACATTTTTTATCTAAAAAATCAACAAAAACCACTATTTTTGCATGCCTTCATAATTAGGAGTTGGCTATTTTCACCAATATCTTTACCTACCGTGTCATATTGCCTAAAATTTGTGTACAAAGTGAAATTAATTAAATTGCCTTCCATGTCACAATTTTCGTTTGTGGAAAAACAATCAAAATATCAATCAGAAGTAGCTATTATGTCCTCAATGTGAGCACAACATTATGCCATTGTGGCTGGTCACATAAATTCTGCCAAAAATAATAATTTGGAAGGTGTTTTTTTTATAGAAGATTATTTTAGGGGAGATAACTACAAAGTGCCCTGAAAATAAAGTATCACACCACACTTATTTTTTTTACAGTTAACTGTGGTTATAACAGTGTGGCAAGATATGTAGCTTCAGTGTCCAGAAGGTTAATCATCAACTAGTGTGACATCCACTTTCTTAAATGTTTATTTGGTTATTTTGACACGCAGCCAGCCACCAACAGGTTTTGAACCATTTTCATCAATTTGAGAGTCCTATATTCTACCAGTGGACGGACCACTGAGGCTCACTCAAAATACAACCATGTCTAAAGGTTTGTCCTTCAAAATATTCACAAGTCCCATTATAAAATGCCACAGCCACTATCAACTGCCAGGCCAGAGCAGGTGGTCATTTTCCACTTAAGACCGGACACAACCAGCTGAACCAGAATATGCATGAAAGGTTCTACCTCATACCATCCCCATATGCCCCTGTGGGGATGCAGAACCGACAACAGAGCACATCCACCAGGACTGCAGAACCAGGCCTGCTTAAATTGCATGTTCGTGCATCGGTCATGTAAATTTATTTTGCATAACCAATTTACCATTTGTGTAAAATTGGCTAAATCAAGTTTCTATATCATCATGCCTGGAAATACTTATTTTTGTTCAGCTGGTCAAAATGTCCTGCATCAGTCAATTTATGCTGGACATTAAAGAAAATGTTCCTGACATACAATTTAATATGAACAATTTAAACAAAATACACAATTTAGTTTTTATGGTATATGGTTTTTATTATTTAATTCTTCACAATTTATTCAACAGACATAAGCTACATCATGCTGACTTTGTAGAGAATTGTTAATTTCACTAAAATTTAAAACATGAGTGTCAGACAAAATGAGCAAACAATTAACTTTGAGACTGTCAAATCTTCTAAAATGACAAATTTGTACCGGTCAGTGTCCTTAACCAGCCACTTACTTCCAGGCTTTTATCATTATTTCTCGGAATACAAAAAACTTGACTGATTTCTGACACGTATAATTATCTAACAAATGACAAATACCAGTCAAGTTAGAATACTTATGTTGGGAAGTGTCATTTATTCTCATTGGTTGTTAGATGTCATCAAAGAATATTCCTTCAAAATGTGGCCAATCAGAAGTTGCGATGCTTGCATTAATAAATGTTAGTCGGAAATCTTTGGTTATTTACAGAGACGATCAAATATCACGTTCTGTAAATGTGTATTTATTAGAGTTCCTTTTTACTTCAAAGTGAAAAACTTAAAAGTTTTTCCATTTTTCAAAAATCGGTTATGCAAGTCGAAATAGGTTATGCAAGTCGAAATAGGTTATGCACGTCGAAGTAGGTTATGCAAAGATTTTTAGCATAACCTATTTTCCAGTTATGCAGATTTTGAATTTATGCAGGCCTACTAATGGGGAATGAACCCACCGGCTGCTGAGAGAGGAGATCTGGCCGACGCCTGCTGCCATTCACGAAAAACTGTACGGGCCTGTCAGGGTTCCGCCTAGTATCTGGAAATTTGGAGTCATCGTGACTAACAGTTTCATTTTGGGAGTCAAGCTTTCAAAAATGGGAGTCAAGCATATTTTTTCAATCACCTATTTAACTGAATAACTGTCTTGTTTATATTACATGCATAATTATATCCATTATCCACTGTTCTATCTTTATAATACTAATAACCTGTATATTCATTGTTTTTTCTTCTCATAAATAGGATTTTGTGCATTAAAAAAAAAAATTGATTATGTCGAAAATATTTTGTGTCAGCCATGACCCACACATTTTATTTAGGAGTGTTTTTGTGAAATATTGCATCAAATACGCAGGATTACTGCATCATGTGAAAGCCTGGCCTGTGGATGTACTACAGAAGGCCACCAGCTTCATTTTGAGAGCTGCTCTATAAGTGTGAAAAATTAAGGCGAACGAAAAGAAGTAGCAAAGAATTTAACTGTTATGACTGTACTGAAAAAATGTGTGGTATTCTGAATCTAGCTTAATGGCCATGTGCATTTTACACAATGAAATAATAGTATTATATCCTTGGTGCTGAGCTTGGAAAACTGACGTTATTGAACAGTTAAACAGCAAGGGGTGGCTGGAATGAGGAAATGAGCCAGTGCACATTCGAGAAAAATGTCTGAATTTTTCATGAGAAAAACAGATTTAAACCAGAAACTGTTAACAACCTTTTTTTTTTAAAGAAAGAAAAAACAAAATTTAAGAAAAAAAGGAAATGGTTAAGTTGAAAATAAACTATAAATGTCCAAACAGAAATACATGGCTGCATAAATTTTATATATAATTAAACTATTATAGCACCACCATGGGGGAAAAACTGGCACACCCTGAAAGGCGTATTAATATTAAAGTACAGATTGTTTTATTTAACGACGCCTCTAGAACCCATTGATTTATATCTTATCGGTTATTGGACGTCACCTTTTTCTATATATGTATTTAGAGGAAACCCGTTGCTGCCATATAGGCTACTCTTTGTGATAAGCAGCAAGGGGTCTTTTATATGCATCGTCCCTGACAGGACAACACATACCACAGCCTTTGGTGAACCAGTTGTGGACCACTAGCTGGAATGGAAAATAGCCCAAACTGCAAATGGGTCCACTGAGAAGGATCGTTCACATGACCGACCGGTTCACAGGCAGACCCGCTACCGTTTGAGCTACATCCCGCTCCCTGTGTATTAATATAATCTTGCGCATTTCGAAGTAGCTCCAATGTTCAGACTATGAAGTAACACCACTAAACAGACCAAAGAATAGCAGGGGACAATATTTAGAAATCTGCGATAACCAATTGTTTGGTTACTCTAATTTTATTTGCATAACCTGATCAGTTACCTCAGTTACGTTGAAATTATATTTTAGTTCAAACAAAGTTAAAAAAAAAAAAAAAAAACCCACCCCAGTTTCTTTATATTTCTAAAGATAAAATAGCAGCAGATAATTAAGCCGTCATCAATGGTCCGTGCACATTTCATTAAAACTTTTGGCTCGACACTATACTGGGCATTTTAGTTTAGACTGGTTGCAATAAAACATCTAAAATATTTGTTGGAATACTTGTATGTCTGCGTGAATAAACTTCCTGTATTCGTGAAGTTTGCAAGTTTTAATTTCTGAACGTCTACGGGTCACAACGTAACCGATTTGAGGTTCACGTAAATTTAATTTCGGGTAACCGACACGTGATCAGAATGGCGGTTCGCATGAAATATTGTGCCCTGAATGGGTGGTTTGTTCAAGGGTTAAATAATGGAACCATGAGTTTTCTTTCAACTGGACCTAATAAAAAGTAGGGTTGGGTACCACGAAAAAAAATGTTCCACAGTAAACCGCATTAGGCCTATATTATATTTTATGAATAACAATGGGTGGCGTCTTCTTAACCTTCAGGACACTGCAGGCGACATATCCGCTGACGTCATGCAAACCCTTGAGTACTGGAGGCAACATATGTAGCCATTCGAACAGGCCCTTTAAAATTAGTATTTCCTGTTGCATAAATGCATTATGGGAGGAAATGACGCAATACCTATATACACAGGATGTTCCTAATTGCAAATGGCGGATTTTTGAAGTGTTAAAGACTCCTTTATCGATTGAAATTTTTGGTGTAAAAGCGGTTTTTTCTGAGTTTTTCGTAACGTGACGAGCAATGGCGGCGCGAGCTATGCAGATATTTTGAAGAGTTAATTGGGAATAAATATTAGTTTGGGGTTTACTGAAGGTGAGGATTTTGATTCTGAATATATCGGGAGCTAATCGCGAGAAAAAATTGAATGACACCGAGTGCGAGAATATGGTGTTGAATGTGAGCGATCCGATCATAAATACGAACTACCAAGCGTGGTTAACGTTTTTTTTTTTACACATTTCTAGACAGCAAGTCGTGCACCTACAAAAAAGCCCTTCCAAACCCAAAAATAATATTAATTTGTTCATACCCATATATTATTTTATTGTTTTGTTAAGTTTTAAATTCAAAATGAGATGCCTCTCAAAACTGATTTTTCTCAAAATTAATCCAGTTTTTGGGGGAAGTAACTCTTAAAAGAATTCAGTAGTCTAAAGGTTAAA
>JAULBS010075849.1:0-20325 GCA_032355785.1 Symmetromphalus regularis
TTTCAGGGCGCTGATTACGAAAACGTATGAGATATAAATATATTTTAAAAACAAACAAAAAAACTATTGATTTGGTACGCCCCAAAATTGCAAGTTTATTTACAAACCAAAAATTAACGCGCGGTATGTATGTAATTGAAAAAACCGCGCGGTTTACCGTTCTCCTGTGTAATTAGACTTTTATACATTGAGGTACGCGGTAGTTTGTCTCCAACACTTTTAAAGTCGAATTGCTGCCCATTGTCTGCCATCACAGACATTTCATTGTCTGTCCAGACATTACATTGTCTGTTCAGTTCTGTTTAGCAAACGACAAACGTTCTGTTCAAAATTATGTTGTTTACGCCGGAAATCGCGTTTTCTTGATTTCACAAATTAGAGATACATTTGTTTTTATTCCTATAGTTACGTCCAATTAAGTTACGTTTACGACTGGTTGGTTGGTTGTATTTATGTTTGTGCATACATCCAATTAAGGTTCAATCACGCTGTCCTAGGCACACAACTCAGGTTCCTGTGCTGTCTGTCCAGGACAGAGGTTAGTGTTAGTAGGAGACTCGAAACCCTCTGCTTTTCTATAAACAGCAAGGGGTCTTTTATATGCACTATCCCACAGATAAAATAGCCTTTGTTAAACCAGTTGTGGACCACTGGTCAGTGTAAGTGGTATACACCTACCCACTGAGCCTTGCGGGTTGAAGCCAATACCGAGATTAAAAATCCCATGCCTCGACTGAGATTTGATCTCAGTATCTACCAGCCTCAAGTCCGATGGCTTAACCACTGCACCACGGAGGCCGGTCGGGTTACAGCCTACTGTATTGTTTCTGTTTATAGTACTCTAATTAACGCCCCCGTTTTGTGTTTTGTATCACTCCCGGGCGCTACAAATAGAAACAATATGGTAGTTGTTCAAAAGCCAGTTACTGTAGCTTAAACATAGGTAAAGAAAACAAAACTTCGTATGTCATTCCAATAATACTGGTCTCGATGGCCCAGTGGTTAAGCTGTCAGTCTCTTGGCTGGTAGGTGCTGGGATCAAATCTCAGTCGACGCATGGGACTTTTTAATTTTTTAAGGCTCAATGGGTAGATGTAAGCCACTTACACCGACCAGTGGTCCACAACTGGTTTATCAAAGCCATGGTATGAGATGTACTGTCCTGTCCGGGAAAGTGCATATAAAAGATCCCTTGCTGCCTATGTGGCAGTAGCAGGTTTCCTCTAAAGACCATGAGTCACAGAATATCATATGTCGGACACCTAATAGCCACTGAATAAACAGTGTGCTAGGGTGTTGTTAAACAAAGAGTCCTTTCTTTTCATTCAAGTAATAACAGTTAAAAAGATGTTTAAAAAAAAGTCAAATTGCAACTATCAGAATCTATTTGGAACACCACACATTTACATCATGGGAATCCACAAGAATCCATCATTTTCAGATCAGTGATTTAAATCTATTATTATTTAACTTTAAATTTATAAAAAATCTTTTTGATAATATGATAAATGATTAATTCAGAATTTAAGTGGATAAGACATGGGAAGACCAGTTCTGATGGTGTAGTGTTATGCTGTTTCTAGGGTATCATTAAAGAACAATTATTTGTTTTTATGATTGATTGTGTTGTTTTTCAGCTGTATATATGTCTTATCTCCATCCACGCCTTGTACATGGCAGTCAATCATTTCATCATATGTATTGGAAGAGACTGGAAAGGTAAGTTGGCAGCTTACTTGTTTTTAGATATTTGAATATCTGATGTTACATTGTTCTGGTGTCTCACCCATACCAGCAACTTTACCACCATCTTTCTCATATTTCTTATATTTGAATATTTACTGTTTCATGCTTCAGACTAGTTTGGTGTCTCAATCCCACCCCCACAGCCACCAACCCTCACTCCCACCCCTGGCTTCTTTACCACCATCTTTCTCATATTTCTTATATTTGAATATCTGCTGTTCCATGTTTCAGACTGTTCCGGTGTCTCACCGCCAGCTACCACCATCTTTCTCATATTTCTTATATTTGAATATCTGCTGTTCCATGTTTCAGACTGTTCCGGCGTCTCACTGCCAGCTACAACCATCTTTCTCATATTTCTTATATTTGAATATCTGCTGTTCCATGTTTCAGACTGTTCCGGCGTCTCACCCCCAGCTACAACCATCTTTCTCATATTTCTTATATTTGAGGGTCTCCTGTTTGGGATTTTTACAGCCATCATGATGGGCACACAACTCTCTGCAATATGCTCAGATGAAACGGTAAGGCATTAACAAATTTAAAATAATTCCCTGCCTCAACTTTGACCTAACCAGTAGTGCTGGATGGCGACACGTTTTTGGTGTTTAGTAATATCAGGTTGAAAGTTATGAAAGGAGGTGGCAAAATGCTAAACGGGGTGGTGCACCCTCCTTAAATGGAGCAGCGATAATGATAATTTCAGACATCAGTGATTTAAGCACCTGGTTGATTGTTTAGTCACTGAACAGGAAAAAAAAAACTCGGGGTTTACAAATCTGGTAGCCCGAGCTAGATATCGGTAGTCAAAACACCCCAGGCTACCGCTAAGGTCGATCCCTGATGCATACAAAAAACAACCCAACTGGGTCGTATTTGGTATCAGAATGTTCAGAAGTAAAGTTTGTCTTATTTAACGACATCTCTAGAGCACATTGATTTTTATCTTATCGTTGGCTATTGGATGTCAATCATATGGTCATTCTGACATACATGTATTTATTTAGAGGAAAACCCACTGCAGCCACATAGGTTACTCTTTCCAATAAGCAACAAGGGGTCTTTTATATGCACTGTCCCACAGAGAGGAAAGCACATACCACAGCCTTTGATCAAGCAGTTGTGGATGACTGGTTGGAATGGAAAATAGCCCAAACTGCAAATGGGTCCACTAAGAAGGATCGATCTGATGACAGAAAGCTTCACAGGCAGACACACTACTGTTTTGAACTTAATCGCACTCCCTATACAGGAATAGATTCACACCCTGAGGCTAGGAATTTGACAAAAAAAGAAAACTGTGCAAAGTGCTTACTGCCTTTAATTTGTGAAGTTGATTGATTGACTGATAGAATATTTCATTCATTCCAATGCCATTCACAATGATAACAAACGAGAGACATGGATTGTTTTCAAGCTTGAAACAAGTAGAAACAGTTCACAAAGTTAATTTCCACTTTCCACACATTCCCATGTTCATCCGTTTCTAACACTCTGTGTCACTTATTCCTCCATTTGTTACTAGCTGTACGCACTTTGTTCCCGCATCTTTTATTAGTTCTGTCTGCCCAGTTGCCAGCCAGTAGTTCTGATACATCTACAAACAATGGTCATTGTTTAACTGGGGCCACACACAAGAGTTCACTGTCTGTTGTAGAAGCGAGGTTTACAAAGACAAGTGTGCAATCTCATTTGGTTTACTGTACTGGAGGGCTGGTGCACTGTTTGATGTTGAGTTCATCTGGCCAAGGCATTCTGCACTTGATGATCAGTCAATACATTCTTGATTGTGTGAGGTCATGTAATGCCTGTTGAAAAGCACTCGGTTTTGTCATATCTTTGACTAGATTACAGGAATTCTCACAAAGCCAATAGATGGGTCTCTGATTCATGATTTTAATCTAACTCACAGGAATCTTCACAAAGCAACTATATGTGTTCCTGACTCATCATTTAATCTGAGACTCACAGGATTACTCACAAGCCAATAGATGACTTATGATTTTAGTCGGAGACTCGCAAGAATCCTTACAAAGCCAATAAATTAGTCTCTGATTAATGATTTTAATCTAAGACTCACAGGAATGCTCACAAAGTACCTAGATGAGTTCCTTACTCAAGATTTAGTCTGGGACTCACAGGAAACCACACATAGCAGTTAGTTGAGTCCCTAATACCTTGTTTTAGTATGGAACTCACAAGAATCCTCACAAACAGGCTAGACAAGTCCTTTATTCATATATTTATATTTAAATAATTTTAATATTCATTCCTTTACATGTACAATATATTGACACCAAACAAATTAAAACAATCATGGTAAAGAACAAAAATTAATTAATTTTTAAAACTAATGCCGTAATAATAAATAAATATAAAATTTGAACCCTACCTACTAAAATTTCTTTATCCACCCCTAAGAGAGGAGGGAGAATTTAAATTAATCATAAAATAGTTAATTAAAAAATTACCAAAAAATAAATAAAAATTGTGGATACTAATTAGGGGTGAAGGTCATCTGAAAATGAGTACTCTCAAATGTTCATAATAGTGAGTGACCCTAAAGTCTTTCAAATGCATTAGCTCATACAAACAACAGGCATTTTAATTTGGTAATTACAATCAGTGTGTGCTTCAAGATCAGATTTATACAAAAAATATTTTCTGAAACAGTACAATCCTCTTAATTGCATACTATTAGGCATTTTCCAAAAAAAATATTTGTAATTAACAGAATTATTCCTTTTTCAGAAATGACCATTTAAAATCATGTTACTATTCTTATACTATCTAGTATAAAATTAAAGTACATTTATCAAACAGTGATCACAAAAATCAGAAATATTCAATATAGTAAGGAATTCTTTAACCATGTAACCTGAATGCTGTAATAGATGCAAAAGGAGTGTATGGTTACACTTAGTCAAAAATATTTTTGCATGTAAATTGTAAAATGTAAGCTAATGAGCTTAAATTTAAAGTGATCATGAAAGGAAAATGCTCATCCCTTTTATTGCAAGAATTGGCATGTTTAGAATGACATCCATGCAAAACACATGCATCAGATGTCACAATGGGTGTTTTGAGACAGGTTGTCAGTGTAGTCTAAGTTCTTGCTTCAAATCTATGAAAAGGAAATCTGGGTTAAGTGCAATAATTTCATGTCTCATAGTAACGTGATTTCTGTAGTCCAAATAAAAAGACATACAGTATAACCTCGATTTATCGCCCCCCCCGATTTAATGCGAACCTCTCGTATCGCCAACTTTCTTCTAAATACCATTTGTTTTCTTTATTAATTCCCTCTATTTAGCGCCACCCTCACTATCCACCATCCACCAAACATGTTTTTGAACAAAATGCATTTTATATGTTATAGTCCCCTCGATTGTATTGGCAATGCTTCAATTAGCTGTAATCAAGTGACTCGACAGGAGTGTATTGGCCTTAATTAAGCTCATCAGGAGTTGTTACTTTTGTTATTGACTAATGATTGACAACACCACTGTGTTAGTTAGTTGTCATTGCAGTGATTCTGCAGTTCAAAGAAGTAGTGGTACAAGACAAAAACCACTCTGATGATCATGTGACAATGTTTGGTGGCGCATCCTTGGCACCCTCACTTTAACGCCAACTCGATATAACGCCAAAATCACATTGGTATGACAGTAGGCGGTAAATCGAGGTTATACTGTAGTTGATAATGAAGTTTACAAGATAATTATAATGCGAATCATGGTCGTCTTTTTTTTAATAGTAAACTTGCCTCTGCCATATAGGCTATTCATTAAGATTATCAGCAAGAGGTCTTTTTCTATGTTCTTAGACAGGATGGCACACACCATGGCATTTGATAAACCAGTTGTGGACCACTGGTCAGTCCGAGTGGTGTACATCTGACTACAGAGTCTTGTAGAGCATTCACTCTGGGTTAAGTATGTAATACCCAGGATGTACATACTTAAAATACAGGACTGGAAATGTTGGACAAGAAGGGGTGGATGGAGGGTGTCTTTTTACTCTAATAAAAACTAATAAAAAGTGGACTTAAAACTTAACACAATATTTTTTTAAAACAATTTTTACCATAAGGAGGTATTACCTTTCTCATGCTGATATTGTCACTTGGGTTTGTTAACGGGATCTCGACTCGGTCTAACAGTGCCTAGAATTACCTTTCTCATGCTGATATTGTCACCAGGGTTTGTTGTTAACGGGATCTCGACTCGGTCTAACATTGCCTCTAGCTGATCTCTGACGTCACGTGCTCGTCGCATGGAACGGTGCTGGATGAAGTTTTCGTAACACCACTGCGTTGAGAAGTTCGTGTCCTCCCACTGAGTGTAGACATTCAGTAAAGTCATGTGATCACCACCCGGAACAAAGAAATTTTGTCTCGCTGTGTCTGCATGTACGATTTTATCTTTCGGTCGATAAAATATCGAATTGTTCACAGACAGCATAGAGGCAATTGAGATTATTTCTTTTGAGCATTTGTATCTGAAAAGAACGATAATTTTGGTATATACTTTGGCAAAATTTATTTTTACATAATAAAAATATATAATACCAGGTGTGGATGCAAGATGTCTGAATGGAGGGGGTTCAAATGTGATGGACGGTATTTTGTATTTTGTTACGTCACTGTGTACATTTCAGCACTGAACCTAACCTTAGTGACATCATGCCACTGTTATTCTGCAAGTTAATCAGTCTACTGCTGTCAAATATAGAGGCTCTGTGTATCGTTTCCCCTTAAAGGCTATGGTTTTCAAAAAATGGGGTGTCTGGACCCCCTGGATGTTCATAATAAATACAAAAAATTAAATCTTGATTTTCAGGATCTACACTATTGAATACAAAGTAAAGATTCAATAGACTTTCTTAAAACTTCAATTAAATAGTTTTATTAAAATAAGAAAATTTCCTACATATCAATTTTTTTTTATGTTTATGAAATCTATATAAAGAAATATACATTTTTACTAAATATTTATCATCTTGGGTTGCTCCAGACCCAAGAAGTAAAATGAAAACTACATGTATCTAAAAGATAATGTTCAGAAAAAAATAATAAATTAATTCTCAAAAATTTGATTTCATTATTTGCTAAGCAGAAAGAAATAATAATTTAGGGTGTTGTTCACAATTTGTGAAATATTGCTATTCATAAAAACATAAGCCTGGTGGTGGTGTCATAACTTGCAGGCACAGTTTTAAGGAAAAGCAGGGGGTACATTTTTTCTCCACTGTGAGAATAAAAAGTAAAGTTTGTTTTATTTAACGATGTCTCTAGAATACATTGCTTTTTATCTTATCATCGGATATTGGACATCATACATATGGTCATTCTGACATATTTCTTTAGAGGAATCCCGCTGCCGCCACATAGGTTACTCCTTCCGATAAGCAATAAGCGATCTTTTATAAGCACCGTCTCACAGACAGGACAGAATATACCATGGCCTTTGATAAATAAGTTGTGGACCACAGGCTGGAACAGAAAACAGCCCAAACTGCAAATGAGAAGGATCGATCCGACGACAGACCGATTCACAGGCAGACACGCTACCGTTTGAGCTAGATCCCGCTCCCCACTGTGAGAATAAAGCAATACTAACATTTTAAATGATGTGGGGAACCTAAATATGTAAGTATAGTAATAAAGATGGTGTTACATCCATTTTTGCTCATTTCCTCTTTTTATACACGAAGTGAAAAATTGTTTCTTAGAAAAACAAAGAGGGTATGTCTGCTATTGATTTATGTAAACGTTTATATTAAAATGTTGAATGAGTTCTACTCAAAATCAACATTTTTAGCTCACAAGTTTGGAGTATGGTGTGTCTGAACATTTCTAAACTTAGTATGAACAGACAAAAATTAAGAAAACAAAAACAAGTAAATATTATTTTTACTTTTCTGAAGCAATGATCATCTTTGACATCATTGGATCTACAGGAAACTCTGCCATCTTGCGACCCAGCTTGGTCAACTCTCCCATGTGGTTGAGGGCTCCGAGGGCATACAGCTGCTCCAGTGCAAGAACGAGGGTCTCATGGGGAGGCGGGTCCATGAAGTCGAAGTGGATCAGGTCATTGATGCCGAGACTTTTCAGCAGCAGCACAACGTTGCCAAGGTTGGTGCGCTGGATCTCTGGAATGGTGTTGTCCTCCAGCTCATGTTTGTATGCCCATGCTGTGTACAGGCGGAAACATTTCCCAGCAGCCACTCGACCTGCCCTTCCTGCCCTCTGATTGGCTGATGCCTATAATCATATTATTATTTTATTTTTATTTTTTTAATGACCCCACTCCCCTCCTCAATTCAACTTCTACTACTGGGGGTCACACTGTGGTTGCTTAACCTTTACCTATAATAGGAAAGTTATTTTCCAAAGCAATCATTGTAAAAATGTTTCAAGTTTGCAAGTTTGTCCATAATTATCAATTTCTTAAAATCATCATTTTCAGAATTCCTCCTCCAAATTAATATGCATAAAATGTTAATATTTGGTGGCTTTCAAATGATATTTTAATGTTTAATTAAAACTTCTATCAATCAATGTGCTCCAGTGCAGACCTGTTTACCCCATAAGATGAAAAATAGTAAAATTACAGTAAAAAATTAGTAAATTTCAGTTGCTCAGCCATTTTTGTCTTTCAGCTGGAAATACCGTCAACCGGAAAAACCCTCATCTGAGCAGTGTTAAGACAGAAAACTATCGCACCGAGAAAAGATCATCCCCCCCCAAAAAAGAAATCATAATATCGTCATGGCTGGCGTACTATCATAAAAGGTACCTGAATGTCTAACATTTTACGCCAAAATCATAAGAGTAAACAGATCTGCTAGAGGTGTCATTAAACAAAAAACAAATATTGTGAGCACAGGTCATTTACCATCAACACAAATGCAATAATAGGAAAGCAATTTTTTTTTTAATTAAAGTTTGTTTTATTTAACGACACCTCTAGAGCACACTGATTTTTATTTCATCGTCGGCTACTGGAAGTCAGTCATATGGTCATTCTGACATATGTCTTTAGGGGAAACCCGGTGCCGCCACATTGGCTACTCTTTACAATAAGCAGCAAGGGATCTTTTATATGCACTTTCCCACAGACAGGACAGCACATACCACAGCCTTTGATGAACTAGTTGTGGACCACTGATTGGAACGGAAAATAACCCAAACTGCAGATGGATCCACTGAGAAGGATCGATCCGACGACCGTCTAATAAAGGCAAATACTGTGTTCCCCAAACACTGAAGTTCGAGTCTTGTGTTTATGTTTTTCAGTATTAATATGAGCTCATAATGTATGATGTGTGTATTGATCGATGTTCGTGTTTTGATACTAATTCAAAAGTGCAAGCGCCAGTGGCTCTAGATATACATTCCTGAACATGCCAATAAACTTGTAATTATAATTAATAATTTACAATGGAATGTTGAGTACAAAATTATAGAAATATTTCTGCCCTGTCAGATTTCATGTATGTTTAATAATTTATAGCTGCTGACTGAACAAAGAAAAAATTGTTTAACGACACCCAACACATTCGTTAATCGATAGCTATTTGGTGTCAGATGTATGGTATTTGTAACATGTTTCACTGGGAAAAAACACTACTGCCACATAGGTTACTCTTTCTGATTAGGTGTCAGATGTATGGTATTTGTAACACGTTTCACTGGGAAAAAACACTACTGCCACATAGGTTACTCTTTCTGATTAGATGTCAGATGTATGGTATTTGTGACATGTTTCAAAGAGAAACCCACTGCTGCTACATAGGCTACACTTTCTCATTAGGTGCTAGATTTATGGTATTTATGACATATTACAGAAAAAAAACCACTATAGTCACTTTCTCATTAGCAGCTAGGAATCTTTTATAAGGATCTTCTCACAGACATTTCTGTAGTACATTTGTGATAAACTTTACAATATGTTGACACCTAATATCCACCATTTTTATTATGTATTAGGGTGTTATTAACCATTTGTTTTTCATCCTAGTCTTGTCAGTAGGTAAAGGAGTCACTTTAACTTACTGTATACACAAAAGATATATACTGTGAAAATCACGAACATGCTGATAGTGCTACGAATTTAATTAAGCACGCACTTACTTCCGATTTGACTGTGAACAACTTACCGTATATTTATCACAAAGTTACTGGCCAAATGCAATAAGCGACATTTCATAGTAATGTGGATTTCAGTTTTGTTTGCTTTTACAAAGATTATATATGATTATTCAACAATAATTGTTCTTAGTTAATCTGAACAGAATAATGTGGGTACTATCAATAAAGACTATTTGTCTTTGCACCATGCATGTGTGTTCAATCGATAACATATCTTATTGGAAATACATATGACACGTGGATTGTATGCTCAGGATGTCTAAGTATATAAAAGAAACAGTAACTGAAAGGAGTTTGGTCAATGTTGCTCTTTTTATTGTTAGAGGATGCGATCGCTAAAAAATGTAAAATGAAATTTCGATAATGAATTTTTTTTAACTGCGAAAACTTTTGCATATACGTTACATAACCCCACCCATCTCTGTGTAGAATACAACAGCAGTATTACATTTCTATAAAAGTTAAAGTCAAATAACTTTAAAAATTTAGTTTTATTATGTTGACAATTATGTTTTCAAAATGAAATTTTATCTTTTATATAATATTTCTTTCAACTATTGTGAATAGAAAATAGTGTATTTTCTGTTTGGTATTTAACTTAATTCAGCTTTCGTGTTATAGTATATTTATTGTCATCATTTCAATGCACTTGCTATGTAAATCCCATGTTACTGTAAGTGAGGTGATACTTATGGCTTACTTCATGGGCTGTGGTATACGCTATCATATTGTGATTAATTTAAAACCCTTCAGAGTGTGACAGATCACAGGCTGTGCTGGAAAGAAAATTATTGACAAATTTACAAACATGTGATCACAGGTTTGCAATAGGTGAGCTCTTGGGTTGTCACTGACTGGTAGGAATCGGGTAACAGGAAATCAAAGAGAATTATTTGTTTTACCTGGTGCATTATGAAAAGTAAAGTTTGTTTTATTTAACGACACCCCTAGAGCACATTGATTTTTATCTTATCATTGACTATTGGACGTCAATCATATGGTCATTCTGACATATGTATTTAGAGGAAACCCGCTGCCACCATATAGGCTAATCTTTTTTGATAAGCAACAAGGGGTCTTTTAATGCACCGTCCCACAGACATGACAGCACATACCACGGCCTTTGATGAAACTGAAAATAGCCCAAACTGCAAATGGGTCCACTAAGAGGGATCGATCCGACAACCGACCGGTTCACAGGTTGACACTACCATTTGAGCTACATTCCTCTCCGTGGTGCATTATGTTTCATGTTAATGTCATAATGTGAGCTTCTCTAAAAAGTCACAATATAATGTCTGCTACATTTTGATAGTAAAGAATTTTCACTGGGAAACTTTTCAGACTTGATGTAAAAGGTTTTTGTCCCAATCAATGCACCATGACTGATATACCAAAGACTGATAGGTGCTGTCCTGTTAGTCGGAAGTGCATAAGAAATATCTTGCTGCCAATGGAAGACTGTAGCATGTTTTTTCTGACGTCATGTCATAAATAGCAAATGTTTGACATCCAACAGCTGATGATTGTTAAATCAATATGCTCTAGCTGTGTCGTTAAACAAAAAATCAACTTTGATTTAAAAGGAAATGAAAGAAAACCACTTATGTTTTTATGGCTGCTTGGTATTTAACAACTGATAAATTATATCTTACCTTCAAACACTACCAGTGATTTAGCGTACTTTTTTCTTCTACGTCCAAACATTGATAATTAAGTGCAGATATAGCTGTTATTTGAAAATTAAATGGGTTGTTAATGTATATATACACAAGTGAGACACAGTGGTCCAGTGGTAGAACACTGGAATTTCAAGTTGAAGACAGTGGTTCAAAACCCATCGGAAGCTGGCTCACACTTGACGTGTCAAAATTACCAAATGTTTGACATCCAATAGCTGATGATTAATAAATCAATGAGCTTTAGTGGTGTCTTTAAAAAAAAAAAGTATATATACACAAATTATGATAGAAATTTAAGTTTATTATATTCATAGAAATTTAAGTTTATTATATTCATAGAAATTTAAGTTTATTATATTTATAGAAATTAAAGTTTATTGTATTTATAGAAATTTAAGTTTGTTATATTTATAGAAATTTAAGTTTATTATATTTATAGAAATTTAAGTTTATTATATTCATAGAAATTTAAGTTTATTATTTTATTATATTTATAGAAATTTAAGTTTATTATATTTATAGAAATTTAAGTTTTTTTATATTTATAAAAATTTAATTTTTTTATATTCATAGAAATTTAAGTTTATTACATGTATATTCATAGAAATTTAAGTTTATTATATTCATAGAAATTTAAGTTTATTATATTTATAGAAATTTAAATTTATTATATTATATAGTAAGAATGATGTTCTTATGCAGATGTTTTACATGTGTCCAAAGCCGTAAATCTTGGGGGGGTGGTGGACTTTTTTGACAGGGGGACTCCTATATAATTACCCCCCCCCCCCACATATTTTGCTTAGAAATTAAAATGCCTAAATGATAATCTTTACCAGTATTTCTCTTTATTGTATAAATGTAACACTTAACCATGTCATCTTAGCGCAAATATACCAAAGTACACAAGTGGTCTTTAATGTTGGGAGAAGGGGGGGTGCTGCGGGATGGTCCGTCCCCCCCACTTTCAGGAACGGATTTTCGCCCTTGCATGTGTCAGTGTATATGTGTCACCTGTAAGTGGTTGTGATACACTGGCTGTATGAACTGAATGTTAATTGTAGTTAAACATTCTCTGTTTACTTGACATCAAACAACAGCTTGTTTTGTGTTGCGGATGATGAGAAAAATGTCTGCTATCTATCAGATCAATACGAGTTAATTATAGATATTTGCTACCTTCCAGTCATATTATTGTACTTGAAGTGGTTGCATGACACAAACAGTTTGTCCTTATCACACCTAGCCCACACATATATCCAGGCGCGGATGCAGGATTTCTGAAAGGGCAGGGGGGTGTTCAAATCTGATGGGTGAATAGGACTGGGGAAAATATATATATTGTAGCGCAGTGGTTAAGCTATCGGACTCGTGGCTGGTAGGTACTGGGATCAAATCTCAGTCGAGTAGCCACATTAGCGTGGTGGCAGCGGGTTTTGTCTCTCCTATTAACACTAACCTCTGTCCTGGATAGACAGCACAGGAAGCTGGGTTGTGTGCCCAGGACAGTGTGCATTAACCTTAATTTGACATAAGCATGAAAATAAATACAACCAACCATATATATACATGTATATATAAAACAAAAATTCGAGAAAAGATGGTTGGACCCAGTGAACCCCCCTCTGGATCTGCTGGATATCTCCTGTGTAATTCAACGTGTTTAATGCAATAAAGACATTTTATCACCATAATTGGTGTAAAATAGTATTTGCCTGTCAACTTGCAAAATATGTGCAATAAAATTAGAAATTTTATTGACATATAGCTTAGCACTTATTCCCATGCATAGCTCAAAGCCTTTAGGTCAGTGCTTTGTGCAGAGTACTTGTCAAGTAGAGGTCTTTAGGAAACCATAAAGCCACGCCTGCCCAGGGCAAGTGTCAGTAGCACAGATCCATGTATAGCAGTCATTCAGCTGGAATATCCCTTCTGCCATCCTTTTGTCATAAAACAGTGGCACGGATTTCATGGAGAAATGTGATACCATTCTGTGTAATGTCACTCCAGTGTTTTACTTTATTGGTGGGGTTTAACTAACAGCATGGGTTTTAGCTGACTGGTAGAGCTGTCTGTACTATGACAGATATACAGTCCATCACACTATAAACTCCACTTCTGTTAAAGTTTTAATGTGATACCATTCTGTGTAATGTCACTCCACTGTTTTACTATATTTAACTAATAGCATGGGTTTTAGCTGACTGACAAAGCTGTTTGTACTATGACAGTTATACAGTCCATCACACTATAAACTCCACTTCTATTTGTTGGTGGTGAATTGAAGTTTTAATGTGATATCATTCTCATTAATGAGTCAACAGTTTTACAGTGTAACATTAGTAGTAAAACAGTTCAAGTCTGTCATTTCAAACCTCAGCTTTTACTCTAATTTAGGCTCATTGTTTTGAAGTCATCTACAAGTCTGTATGAGTTTAGCCTTTCAGGTTGTCATGTACTAAATCAATTCCTATTATCTACAATGCTAACATTTTCCAATATAACTGATAAAAGTAGCATACAAACCCACAGAGGATGTACACACACAAATATCTAGTGGTGCATTACATTTAATATAGAAGCAGGATGTAGCACAAGCAGGCTTGTAAATAATTATTTAAGTTCAGCTGGTCAAAATGTCCAGCATCAGTCAATTTGTGCCGGACATTAAAGAAAATATTTAATATGAACAATTTAAAGAAAATATACAATTTAGTTTTTATGATATATGCTTTTATTATTTAATTCTTCACAATTTATTCAACAGACACAAGCTTCATCAAGCTGACTTTATAGAAAAATGTTATTTTTACTAAAAGTTAAAACATGAGCATCAGACAAAATGACCAACACAATTAACCTTGTGACTGTCAAATCTTCTAAAATGACAAATTTGTACCAGTCAATGTCCTTGACTACTTATTTCCAACCTTGTAGCAAGCGATCTTAGCATGCATAAAACAACATATTTTTTACCAAAAAATGAAAAGTACAGGTGGTGATTTACCACCGGTGACCGGCTACTTTTGAGGGCACTGCAGACACATTATATTTTGCGTGTTATGGTCCACTAAGTTTTTAAACTGTGTCCAATCCTTTTTCTATTTAGAAATAAAATATTTTTCAATCAATCAAGAGGCTATTAGGTGTCAGACACATGGTGTTTTGCATGTCATCATTTTGAGGAAACCCAACTACCACTACATAGGCTACTCTTTCTTATTATCAAGTAACATTTAGGCACAGTTTGAGCTATTTTCCATTCCAGCCAGTGGTCCACAACTGGTTAATCAAAGGCTGTGGTATGTGCTGTCCTGTCTATGGGACAGTGCATATAAAAGACCCCTTGCTGTTTATTGGAAAGACTAGCCTATGCAGCGGCAGCAGGTTTCCTCTAAAATACATATGTCAGAACGACCATATGATTGACATCCAATAACCAATGATAAAATATAAATCAATGTGTTCTAGAGGCGTCATTAAATAAAACAAACTTTACTTCATATTTAGGCAATTACTCTCCTTGGTTATTATACTCAGATTATTTAACACTGCCAAGGTTGGTGTGTCTTGGTTCACCGTCTTACAATAAATTTACAGTATTAAAAAATGTATTATCTTTAAACTATATATAAATATTAAACATGAATATATATAAAAGAGTAATAATAATATCAGTACATGTACATATATTTATCTGAGGTAATAAAAGAGAGAGAAGCAGACAGAACAGAAAAAGATATCAAAGAATACACACACATACATATGCATACACACACGCATGCACACACATTCACACACATGTTCACACCCACACCCACTCACTCACACACAAACACACCACACACACACACACACTTACACCCACCCACACACACAGACACACACACACACCCACACCCACACAAACACACACATACACACACAAGCTTCATTTTGTAGCCTTAATTAATATTTCAGAAAAGCTTGTAAAATAAACCCTGGAGAACTTGTTAAAAAACAAACAAATACATGTTTCTCGTGCCAGGTTACGCTGCTCGCTTCACGATCTGCAAAACACTGCATTATGGCAGATCAATAAACAGCAAGTGCACAATCAAACAAGAACAAATATTCTTAACCAGATATGTACTTTAATCCTGCAAGTCAGCATACTGTCATGTATAAAGGAAAGGAACGTCAGAAAAACCTTCTCACTGATTTGCACTTCAATGATAACAATCAGTCTCATGGCTGCATGGGCATACATAGGATTTTGAAAAGGGGGTTTCGAGGTTTGCGTGAAGTCAAGCGTTTCTATGTTTGCGAAAATCTTACAATAGGGGCCAATGTTTTTTTACAAAATATTTTTATTAAACGTATTTTAGTTTGATTTCATGTTCAAATATTGGGCATATATTTCTATGTTGAGTAAATATAATAACATTTGCTGTTTGGGCTATTTTTCGTTCCAACCAGTGGTCCACAACTGGTTTATCAAAGGCCGTGGTTTGTGCTGTCCTGTCTATGGGACGGTGCAAATAAAAGATCCCTTGTTGCTTATCGGAAGGAGAAGCCCATGTGGCAGCAGCAGGTTTCCTCCAATTATGGACTACTGGCTGGAACGGAAAATAGCCCAAACTGCAAATGGGTCCACTGAGAAGAATCGATCCGATGACCGACCGGTTCACAGGCAGACACGCTACCGTTTTAGACACATCCCACTCAGTTTCCAGCTCCAACTCAAGAGTGAGGCCTCGGCAAGGCTCAGTGGGTAGGTAGGTGTACACCACTTACACCTACCATTGGTCCACAATTGGTTCATCAAAGGCTATTGTATGTGCTGTCCTGTCTATGGGATAGTGCATGTAAAATATCCCTTGTTGCTAATTAGAAAGAGTGGCCTATATGGCAATAGCAGGTTTCCTTTAAAGACCATGAGTCACAGAATACCATATGTCAGAAGGTTATTTTCCGAATTGTTCCTCGGACAAATGTGGGACACTATGACTGGGCAAATTTGGGGTAAAGTCCACTTGATGTCAGAAGTTGATGCAAAATTGAGACTGTACACTAAAATCCCTCGTCTTTTACTTACAATACAAATAGCAGCACTTCCAACAAAATTTAATGGAGGTCGACGATTTTGACAGAGTACAATCCGAGTAGGTAGCATATACTTTTTTTCCTCTTATTTATAAAATTGTCTGCAGTCACATTTTATGGGCTCTGGAAAATACGGTTGGTCAGGTGACCCAAACAAGGGGTATTTTTTAATTTTGCCTTATGCTTGAACAGACCCATAAATAAAACAGAACAATCTTTGATATCTCTGATGACTCATAAACTGCAAATAAAAACATAATATAACCACCTTCCACGGAGCCTGGAGACATGTTTTTACCAGGATAAAACCTTACGACCACCAATCAGTCATAAAGGATAAAAATAGATCCCGTTAAACAGGTGTGCTATAAAAGCAGTCAGGCAGAAAGTACATATTTAAACATCATAACCTTAATGAAAGGTAATAAAGGTCTCAACATACAATTTTATATATATATATTCATTATATAAAATATTCTCTTACATGCTTTGTTATATTAGCCATATTTAATTAAATAATTTTTAGTTTAAAACTGGGATATTTTACAAATATAATTAAAATAATTTATATTTTTAAACTGATAGTGATACTATCAAAAATAATAAAAAATGCAAGAAAAAAGACAATTTTTGTGGTAGTTTTTGTGGAGTTTTACATTTTTAATTTAATACCCTTGAAATAGTATTTTCATTCTAATCACTTGGTTTCATTTGTTTTGTATATCTTTTCTTGCTTTATTTTCCAACATATTCTTTGATATCTTTTTCTGTCTTATCTGATTCTCTTTTATTATCCTCATATATATATATAATTATTACTTTTATTATTATTATTATATAATATTTATATATATTTAATACATATTTAATATTTATATATATTTAATACATATTTAATATTTATATATATATTTAAAGATTATTAATTTTTTAATACTGTACATTTATTGCAAGACAGTGAATCAAGGCACCCCAACATTGGCACTGTCAAATGATCTGGGAGCAATAAAAATATCCTTTAGAAAATATGCTTTCGTTCTAATATGCGATAAGAGCAATGCACAAATGTCACATTTCCGCACACAAAAAATGTAATTTGTCTCAAAATGTCAAATATGGAGATATTAAACTTTTCATTTATTTAACAACCCCCACCACTAGCACAAAAAATAAACATGCAGGTCATACAATGGTTCCGGTTTTTTAAATTATATATGTTGCTGTGAATTTTTCTCTTCTTTTTTTTCAGTCAGGAAACCATGTTGATTTCAATGCACTTTTCAATTTAGGACAGTATATATCACACGCTGTGATATATTAGTCTTGTCAGGGCTCATTTGTCAACCCAAATCCAGAAAATCTTGTAAAAAGAATCATCAGTTATTAAACATGTTTTTAATTCTACTGATATACGACAAATGATATCTCGCTGCTTCAGAACCAAAAAGATGTAAGTTGGGGTAACAGATATAGGTAATGGTAAAAAAAAGTAATGTTTGTTTTATTTAACGAACACCTCTATAGCACATTAATTTTTATCTTATCATCAGCTATTGTACCTTATATGGTAATTCTGACATATTTATTTAGAGGAAACCTGCTGCTGCCAGATAGGTTACTCTTTCTGATAAGCAGCAAGTCATCTTTTATATGCACCATCCCACAGACAGGATAGCCCAGACCATGGCCTTTGATGAACCAGTTGTGGACCACTGGTTTGAACAGAAAATAGCCCAAACTGAAAATGGATTCACATGAGAAGGATTGATCCGGCGACCAACTGGTTCACTGGTGGGGCAACAGAAAATGGAGAAAAGGGCCAAAAAACTGTTTCTCATCTAGACATAAGTTCTATGTGGGATATCTTTTGATTTCAAGATAAATGTGGGATAGCTTGAGAAACCTACACACACCCTTTGTGCACCAGATACAGATCACTTAGTAGCATTCAGTGATACCAGTAAGTGCCAAACCACGATTTACTCACTTTGATTCTGAAGCACCAATCTGTTAGAAAATGTAATTTCCATATCACATAATAATAATTTATATTATTTATTACTATCAGATTCAGAATTAATTATCCATAGCACATCATAAAAAATGCATGATTGGAAAAAATAGATTCTCATGGATTTCCATGGATTAAAATTGTAGGAATCCAAATAAATGCTGGAAGAATGACAAAAAAAATGGGATAAACATCAGTATTGTTTTTTATGTCAAGAAAAACATTAGCTGAAAGTTTTTAATCCTTTTCAATATTTCTATTTAAAAAAGTTTGAAAAAGACAAACCTATCCTATCCTAAAATTTTGGCTTGATCATATCTATTTTGGTTCGGGCATGACCCCCACCGGATTCTGCGTCTTAAGAGGAAGAAACCTAATCCGGGGCAGAAAAGTGAAAAAAAATTATAAAGAGAGAGAAAAACTTATCTTAAACCCATAAAATGTTACATTTAAAGCTGTACATACCTGTAAGAGCAATGTTGTTTTGAGAATCAAACGCATCCGTGAATTTGTGTTTAAAATTCAGTGGAGCGGGTAAACTCTCCACAGCCGACATAATAAAACTATCTGTGTCCTTCAAATTAAGTCCTTCCATATCAACAGCAAGTACAAAGAACAAGTTGTGAACTCAGCATCAAACCATTATCTCGTCTTGGTGACACAACACCGGATACCTGAGCACCGCGATCAACAGCTGTCAATGTCTCCTGTTATGTCAGCATGTCCTTAAATGTCAACAGTATTAGCACATCACGGTACTCCATGTAATACTGGCCGTATTGCATACCCAGTCATACACAAACATAGACTACCAGTTATATGTCACAGTCTGTACAGCAGTCTGCGGTCAGTCTAGTGACATATCACATGGCCATCTGACAACCTGCTTTCTTACAACACCTATGCAGAAAACAACAACTCATCTGATTGGTTAAGCTCAAATATTACTTGTTTTCATTGGTCACATCTGCTGAGAGCATCCAGACTGAGTCTCTATGTACATAATAACGAGACTGAGGAACATGACAAAGATAATTCACATTTCAATACCGGGGCATGTTTCACACAACAGGTATTGATTTTTTCTCCCTCGTACGAGAAAATAAAGAACATGTATTTACCCGGTCAATTCTTTACGATTTTACACATTTTTTCACATGATCAACAAACTGTATCCGATGCATTCACAATTCATGGACAGGAAAGATTAGATTTCACTTCAAATACAAAGAGATTGATCTTTTGTCACCGACAGGAAAATAATTTCAAAAAGGTATTAAAATCTTAACCAAAAAAATTAATTCATGAAGGTACAGTAAAGCGATAGCACATGCTAATAGGACATTTGGCGTTGAAAATTGTCTGTTATTAACTTATAAACCAGTTTTCAAAGTCTTGTTTGACATGCACATCACAGGCCTCAGGAGATTTTAATGGGTGCGGTGATGCAGGGAACCAAGCTGCTGCAAATGACTACACATGGACAACAAACCAATTATTATCTGTGAATTGCGATCAGACTGTCCAAAAAGTAAAGTTTGTTTTATTTAACGATACCTCTAGAGTACATTGATTTTTATCTTATCAGCGGCTATTGGACGTCAATCATATGGTCATTCTGACATATGTATTTAGAGGAAACC
>JAULBS010075860.1:0-53991 GCA_032355785.1 Symmetromphalus regularis
AAAATTAACTTTTTGCGGAGTGTGTACAGTGGAGCTGGTGACTGCTTGAATTGTCCACCATCCATTCTGGCATTCGCTTTGCCCACTTCATTATTCACCAGCAATAACAGGCTGAGAATATCTTCTCTGAAAAAAAAGAAGAAATTTTTAAAAATAATTTTCTATACACCTAAAGCAGTGCCCTCAAAAGTAACCGGTCACCGGCGGTAAATCGTTGCCTGTAACAGCTTTTGCCGCAGCCTACTTTTCATTTTTGATAATATATATATATATATATATATATATGTATATATATATATCTATACACACACACATGTATATACATATTATGCATGCTTAGATCGCCAGCTACCATGACTGTTGTACTCTGCAACTTCTCAAACTACTGAGGGCCCTGCTAAAGTATTAGGTGGTTAGTTCATAATGTTATATAGCACCACCTATTGTTCAGGTGGTTCGTACATTATTGTCACATTTTTCATAATGTACACTTTTTAGTAATACCACCTGACACATTTAAAACATTTAGGAATGGAAAATAGCCCAAACTGCAAATGGGTCCATTGAGAAGGATTGATCCAACAACCGACCAGTTCACAGGTAGGCACACTATCATTTGAGCTAGATTCCGCTCCTAAATATTATTTATCCCTACTGATTTTTATTTGCCGGTGGGGTGCAATATCTTCTATTCCTGCATAATACTTACTTTTTAGCGTATTTATTCAGTGCCTCTGTTAACTTTGTGATGTACCAGGATCCATGTGTTTTTGATCTGTATGACACAAACCCAGCCACTGTCGCATACCCGAACAGGAAGTCGGCTTCGTTGGGAATCACTTCTTTTGGTGGCGCATCAACTTCAACTGTCTCACTGTCAGTCTGAATTTCCTGACCTTTAAAAAAACAAAAATAATAATTAAAATGTTTAAAAAAATCTTTTTTAATGAAATATAACACCTCCAGTGGAAAGCATTTCTAATATTAATTTATTATGATTGTCAAGTACACGTAGGTTGATAGAGACTGAATTATTGACTAAATATTAAATACAGTATAACCTCGATTTATTGCCCCCCGATTTAACGTCAACATCTCGTATCGCCAACTTTCTTCCAAGTATCATTTGTTTTCTTAGTTAATTCCCTCTATTTAGTGCCACCCTTGCTATCCGCCATCCGCCAAACATGTTTTTGAACAAAACACATTTTATATGTTACAGTCCCCTCGATTGTATCGCCAATGCTTCAATTAGCTGTAATCAAGTGGCTCGACAGGAGTAATTAAGGTTATCAGGAGTTGTTACTTTTGTTATTGTCCAATGATTGACAACACCACTGTGTTAGTTAGTTGTCGTTGCAGTGATTCTGCAGTTCAAAGAAGTAGTGGTACAAGACAAAAAGGTGCTCTGATAATCACGTGACATTAATGCTTGGTGGCACATCCTTGGCACACTCACTTTAACGCCAACTCGATATAACGCCAATATCACATTGGTACTACAGTAGGCGGTAAATCAAGGTTATACTGTATACTGAGGTCTAAAATACTTCACACTTTTATATCTATAGGCAAGGGCGAAAATCCGTTCCTGAAAGTGGAGGGGACGGAACACACCCTTGTCCAAAAAGTGGTGGGGACTGACCATCCCGCAGCCCTCCCCCATCCTCCCACCATTATAAACTACTTCTTTATTTCAGTATATTTGTGCTAAAACGACATGGTTTAAAGTTTTACATTGATACAATAAAGAAAAATACTGGTAAAGATTATTATTTAGTCATTTTAATTTCACTGAAATTTTCAGTGTTTCTAAGCAAAAAGTGTGTGGGGGGGGGATAATTATATAGGCATTTCACCCAGTCCAAAAATTGGGGGGCACATGTCCCCCTGGGATTTACGCCCATATCTATAGGGTGACATCATCATTATATAATAAAAGGAAAGGAAAGGATAGCTTGTTTGAGGACACCCCAGCATGTTTATTCAGCGATTGTTGGGTGTCTGACATTTGTGACCAGCTCTATCTATAGGATACTCATGAGTCAAAAAATAAAAATTCCGATATTAATATATTCTTATTTTACACTTAATTCCCTTTAAAATGATGTATAATACATGAAAATATCTTTTAAAATTATGAAGAAATGACACTGAATGTTGCCAGGTTTGAAATGCTAGCTTTTAGAAAAATGCATTTGAAAAGCAAGTTTTTAATTGTTTTCACCATGTATAACTACTCATTAATTGCAGATTTTATCTGTTTATTTTATGATTTCCACTTTGAGCCTCAGGGATATGAATTTAGAGACCATTAGAAGGCTATTTTCACAGAAATCTCAAAATAGAAAATTTTCACTAAATGCACTTGTGCGACATGTGTATCCTTTAGCCAGAGCTGGTCACAAATGGTATTCTGTGACTCATGGTATTTAGAGGAAACTCACTACCACCACATAAGCTACTCTTTCTGATTAACAACAACGGATCTTTTATATGCACTTTTCCACAGACAGGATAGCACATACCATGTCCTTTGATAAACCCATTGAGCCTTAGCAGGCACTCACTCTCAGTTGAAGCTGGTATAAAGATTGAAAAAAATCTCATGTTTCAACAGAGATGGAATCCCAGTACCTGCCTATGAGACCGATAGCTAATCAAACAAAATTCCACCTATGCCAATCATTTCATAATAAGAACGTTTGCTGTATTTTCAGAACGAGCTAAACAAAGCTAATGATGAAATCATGCGACGTCGGGAAGTCGTCAAGGAACAAGAATTACTCGCAGAGATGAAAGTATTGGAGTTTCAGAAAGAGAAAGCAGTAAGTGATAAGCAGACATCTATTTATTTTCCATTTTATAATGCATATAAAGTGTAGTGCATTGTCTTAAATTTAATAGAATACCCATCTAAACAAATTTGTCCTAAAAGCAAAAGTAGGTCATGTTTTCACTATGTCAGTTGATGTACGTTGTGCCTCACAGATGGGGCCAGTGGTTATAAATAGTGTAATGCATTGGATGTGCTTTAAAAAAAAAAACTTGTGACAATACTTTGTAGAGACACATTGATACTGCAGCACAAGAAAAACGTTTTGGCACGAGCCTCACGTTTATTTCAAGCTGTATACATGTATGTCAAGCTCAAAATACACCCGCCCTTGCAAAACACACCTTGAATATATTATGTTAAGGAGTATACTTAATTATAATAGAAATATCAATTAGAATGCGGCTTTAGTCTTCCAATTACGGACATTACCAATCAGTATGTAAACTTAACTGGTTTCTATGTATTGGTTCCAAACAATCAGTAAGAAACGAATTACTTTGCGGCACTTCAAAATGAAAACAGTTAAGTTAATAGTCATTGCTTGCAAATAACCACATTGTGTCCAAATTAATGCAGTCTAAAACCTTGAATGAGTAAATGCATACTCCCACGGACCCTTGACCTAATCAATTTAATAACACGATTAATTTTAAATATAAACATTTGATTTGTTCATAGAAATACTTAATTCAACTACTTACATAATCAACACATCTCGCTTGTTATCAGTATTTTAAAAATAATAATGAATTATGCTCACAGACAAATAAATTTAAAAAAAAACAACATAATTTAAGGTGTGATATATATATTGTGAGTTACATTATGGGTATTCCCCCATTAGCCATTATTTTACAACTTCTAAATATTTTTGTAGCTGCAAAAACATTTCGTACCAATTTATTTCGCCCCACGAGGTTTTCCGATCCTGAAATTTGACATTTATATATGTGAAAAAAATTGATCGACTTGACATGGAATTTCCTATACCATGGTTCAGTTAAAATGTCTTGCGTGATATGAAAACGAGAACTAGTATAACAATTACATGTAAGTTTCATTCATAAACAATATTTTAAACCACAAAGACCCTTAAATTCCATGGGTCTATGCCTTTAACCCTTTCAGACTCCACTAACGAATTGACCCATTTAGAAAATCTTCACTCACTCTCCGACAACGTGCACATGTCTCGGAAGTGGTATGTCATCTTATATTCGTGATACCATTTCACCTACTTGCATTCCGCCTTTTATTCTCATATTCCGATAAAACATCACTATTGTGGTCATTTACCGAGAACACAGTGCCACGAAATATCGATGCCGCCATCACATTTCGATACAAAATCAGCCGAAAATTGACCCCCCAAAAAATGAAAATTTTCACTGCAAACCACACTACGTTTCTAACAGGATGTTGTTCTTAGCATTACTTAAACTGCGCATGTCAAGTTATGGTGGTAAATACTAGTTAAAAAGACACAATGGGATTTCCCATTCTGAAGTCTGAATGGTGATTTTTTTTATAGCGGGATTTCCCGTTCCAAAGTTGGTAAGGGTTAAGTTATTTACTAATGAGTTTTGATGGTAATAATATTATCCACTCCTGAACATCATTTATTTATTATTAAAGTTATATAGCACTTCAGATATGTTCATGTTAGATTTAATTGAATACCTTGGAACCACTGAAAATTATTTATCAACAAATTGCTGTTTGTCAGTGTACCTTTTCCCATAAGAGACATACTTTGTTTTTTTCACTCAGTTTTATATCCCATGTTTTTTCACCACAATATTTTCAGTATAACACTTCAAATAATAAATCACCTAAAAGGGGATAGCCAAAGGTTGTTAAAACAAATTATACTTTCCTGAATGCTTATGGTAATTTTGCAATGCTTTACACTGTTCATACAAAACTGTTCACAGTCCATTCTTGTAGTTTGTACATATGTGTGCTGGTGGTTAGTAAACAGTGAAAAGTATCATTTAAAATAAAAATAGAAATTTACATTGATGTGCTATTTGTGAAGTTCAATAACACCAGTAGCTTAAGAAATAATATTATTTTTATTTATAAGCATTTAAAAACTTGATAACAATGAAATAAACAAAAAAGTTGCTAAATATTTCTTAAATATTTTGGATCATTTCTGAAGAGAATCCCACAATAACAAATACGTAAGAGGTTAGTTTCTTCTCATATATTTCCTAGTTTCTGAGCATCTGTACTTTGAATTAATAAACATAATTTCACTCCCCAAAAAAACACTTCATTTTTTAACCCTGGTAAGACCCTTTTGAAACCCATGTTATCATCTTTATCTAATTATATGACCTCCATTTAGAGTACATGTATACGGATACCCTTTCTATTCTTCCTATTCACCTAATCTAATATATGACCTATTAAAGAGGATACTGGTCTCACTAGAACAACATGTCTTGGATTAAGCTGAACCTGTCATTCTAGTGGGCCATCTTTAAATGAGCATGGAAACTGCAATGTCCTCTTCTCAAGAGTGCAAATCATTTAATTAACTTCATCCAGCCAATGTCTTCACTAACTTACTGACTTAGTTTGTTGCAAGCAACCATTTCAATATCTTTTCCATGTTATTATAATACATGGTTTTTCACTTTTCCATGTTCTGATACATAGTTATAAAGCAATAAATGAAACCAAAATAACTTGTTGGAATTAACTTATCGTTTTCTGAAAATTACTGTGACATTCCTTCATTGTTTGCAATCGCGTATCACAACAGTATATCTCTGGGTCGCCACTTTATATAGGCCTGACTGTATAATATATCTATATTGATAGTTGCCAGTTATTAGCAATAAAATGCTTTGACTTTTACTGAATTCTGTTTATATTCCATGGTGTGGTCAATAAAGGTCAGGTCCTTGCCTGCTAGCCCACATAGTGACGGAAACTGACCTTTTCTTCCTTCTATAATTGTGGTTTTTATGAGGGACGCATATGGCTTTCATTTACAAGTGCTATCAAATTTTACTTGCCAACAGATGATAAATGTGCCGGTTACTTCCATTCATTTGCAAGTTGTCCCCAGTTAACCAATTCTCAATTCAATTTGCAGTGTGAAATGAGACAATATTTTATCAATATTCTCAACATTAACACACATTCACCGACTTTTCATAACGGTCAGCCTCAAATGCCTAGCTATCTAGCACTACACTTTGTTGGGAATATTCCACAGGAGGCAGTCATTATTTAATAATCATTTCAACATGTGTTGGCTAACTTTTGAGGATGGCTGATTTAAATAATCTGGTTTTATTCTCATTATGAGGAGCACAATGGATTTTATGTTAATAAGCATTTGATTGCTGTACTAAAGGTTGTCGGATCGATCCTCTTCATTGGTCTTAGCTTAGGCTGTTAAATAAGTCGCGAAAGCATGTTCAGGTTATGGTTAGGTTAAAAGAAGTAATTTTCACTTGAATGGTCTCTGTTGGTGACTGGCAAAACCAGACATCTGGAAATTTGTTTAAATTAGTTTGGGAATTTATCGTGATCTCATGATCACGATCGATAGTTTAACAGAGAAGAAGGATTATATCTATAGCTTTTTAAGTAATTCTTTCAAGCAAAGACTCTTCACAGGATCTTGTTGAGCTCATAAAGAAACACCACAATCATAAGAGATAACAAGTTTACTTTCTTTCTTATGTATGAGAAGTTGGAGGAGCATTCCCCTCTAGTAGAATGTAGGATTGGACAATTATGATCAACACATTTCAAACATGCTGTTTACCAGTGTAATTTTAAATATGGTAAAACTGGAAATATAGCCTTTGAACATTTTAATTAGTATATGACATTAAGTGGAGACTAGCTTTCCAACATTAATATCGAACCCTGGTAAGGTGGCAATAGGTATTAATTTTTAGAGCATGCTGTAACTTATAAGTGTTTGTGCTGTTAAACATTGTGTTTGTTCCTTTCATCCTTATTGTATAAGAACATTCACCTCAGACAAGCAACACGGTTTTCCCTCGTTTACCACCTTAAACACCTGACATGGTAAGGGTCATTTTAAATCCTTATTTCTCTCAACAATTGTAAACATTTCCCATACAAAATGTATAATGCATACGTATAGATGTATTTAATTCAAATGTAAAAGATGTATTTAACATGGATTACAGTGCTCAATTTTGGGATTAAAAATTAGTGCCACCAGGATGCTGGTTGAATTTATAAATTTATAAAACAGCATGACAAACCTTTAGTGAATGTATGACTGTCATTGTTTTTAGTTAGTTATCATGAATGCTGCAAACCATCATAGTTTTGTTAAAGCCAATAGGCTACAGACCTCTATTTTAAAATATTAATTATCCATTAGGCTTGGGTATAAGTACATGTAATAGATAATATTGTTAGATGCCTTTGCTATAAAAGTCGCATGTCGAACAAGATTTAAGACAATCCTAAAAATTGTGCACTGGATTATCAGATTTATTAGTCTGTCCATTTTTAAGTTTTTAGATCTTCTTTCTACTTATTTTTTTACTTATTGTTTTTCAAATTTAACTAAAAATTATTAATTTAAATGTGAATCATGCTAAATTTTACAAAGACCCTGCCATGGGCATCAAGTCACATTTTAAAGTTAAACGCCTGTTTCTGTGATAGCGTGTTATTATTTTAATATTAGCAGTAGAATGGTAGAGTAACATGAATGCAGTGTGTAGCATGTCAAGTCTTGAAATAGCTGTTAATACTCTGTTTCCTGAATTTAACAGATCTGACCGTCGGCCGTCTTCTAGCAAGCAAAAAAACTGCATTCCGTTCAGGCTATGTATGCCTTTACATTTTATATTTCTAACTTTTTATTTTTCCTTTTATAGCTTTCTTATTAAATTATAATTTATTTATTTTTAAAATGCCAATCAATATCTGTAATCTTTTACTGAATATTAAAACCGAGTATAATATTATGCTTTGTTAACTGATTTTTGCAATTTAAATTTGCTTAGCACGAAAGATGTAGCAATCTGTATATAGATGTATTCACAGTATAGCTGGCTGTATTAAATAGTTCAAATTATTTATCTGTGTGAGCAACTGGCATGTTTTCCATGCAATAACTATGGCCAGTTCATTGCGTTTCATTTAATTTAAATATTATGTTATTTGTCCAAATTCCAAAGAATAATACTTAAATTTAGCTCCTAAAACATAGTTTGTTTTTCTTTCTTTACAAAACACAGTAACTGTTATCGACTGAGCAGCTTTCATATCATTTTAAGTATAGTATGTTACTTGTGCCGATTACAAAGAATATAATATGAAAGCTAACTCTTAAAACAAGGGTCATTTTACATTTTCTTCACAAAATAGGACATGAAAAATCTTCGTCATAGGAATATTTTGTTTCAAAATATTTTAAAATTTTGTTAAGTTAAAAAATGGCAAGATATTGGGATATTTTGTATGAAAATATAGGAATTCGATATTACTTGAAGTAATTATTAAGGTAAATTTAGAGATCCAAATTACTTTGTTGATTAAATCCTAAATTACCTCCCTTTGAAAGTATAAACTTGATATATCTGCTTTCTTCTTCCAGTTTAGTTATGAATCATTGCAGCAGGTTTGAATCTTGATGGTAACTCTAATCTTTCTCATACTTAACATTTCACATAATTATCCCCCTTTAAAGATGGAAAAAATATTTTAAGATCCATTTGGTTTATGCATAATAATTAAACTTTCACTGGATACATTTCAACAAAATTGTGTATGTTTTGCTCTTAAACCAAGAAAAATAACTATCAAGTAAATTTTCAGTTGTTTATTTTTCTTCTTTTAACATCTTTTGATATTTGTCCATCTAATTTGGATTTTGCTTGATAACATTTTTTATTGGAGTTTTGGTGGGTATGTTATTTCTCTGAGTGGTGTTCATTGTTTTTATGTACCATACATTATAAATGGTGAATATAATGAACACATATTGACTTACCTTGAGGTGGGATGTAGTAGAATACCAAAACATATATGAGTATCTGAAATATTTTTGGAGCGGGATGTAGCTCAAATGCCTGCGAAGCAGTCGGTTGTCAGATCGATCTTTCTCAGTGGACTCATTTGCAATTTGGGCTATTTTCTGTTCCAACCAGTGGTCCACAACTGGTTCATCAAAGGCCATGGTATGTGCTGTCCTGTTTGTGAGACAGTGCATATAAGAAAAAACCTTGATGACCATGATTGACATCCAACAGCCAATGATAAGATAAAAATCGTTAAATAAAACAAACATTTTACTCAAATATTTATTACATGTCAGAACTTACCACTAAATGTTTTTGACTTTGATTACATCTTTGAACATGGTGGTCCTGCAGAAAATTACTTGTATGTAGGAGTATTAGTGAAAGTTCCCAAGAGTTGATGTCCATGCTCTAGAGAATGTATTTAAGTCATCAATTTTGTTTCTGTGAATACCATCCACTCAAACTGTGTGTGAATGGAGAATCTTCCATTAAGAAAGACATCAAATTGATTGTGTTAAAACTGAATGAAATACAACACGTCCTTTGAGGGTATCGATCCTACAACCCACCATGCTTCACTTGTAAGCTTAACCACTGATACACATCTACTGCAAATAAACTACAGCATGTGCAGGGTTTAGAACAAGCACCGAAACAGTGCAGGTTTTAGAACAAGCACCGGAACAGTGCAGGTTTTAGAACAAGCACCAAAACAGTGCAGGTTTTAGAACAAACACCAAAACAGTGCAGGTTTTAGTACAAACACAGAAATAGTGCAGGTTTTAAAACAGACATCGAAACTGTGCAGGTTTTAGTACAAACATCGAAACAATGCAGGTTTTAGAACAAACACAAAAACAGTGCAGGTTTTTGTACAAACACAAAAACAGTGCAGGTTTTAGTACAAATGCCAAAACAGTGCAGGTTTGAGTACAAACACCGAAACAATGCAGGTTTGAGTACAAACACTGAAAAAGTGCAGGTTTGAGTACAAACACCGAAAAAGTGCAGGTTTTAGAACAAACACCAAAACAGTGCAGGTTTTAGTACAAACACAGAAAAAATGTAGGTTTTAGTACAAACATCGAAACTGCAGGTTTTAGTACAAACACCAAAACAGTACAGGTTTTAGTACAAACACCAAAAGAGTGCAGGTTTTAGTACAAACACAGAAACTGCAGGTTTTAGTAAAAACATCTAAACATTGCAGGTTTTAGTACAAACATCAAAACAGTGCAGGTTTCAGTACAAACATAGAAACAGTGCAGGTTTCAGTACAAACATCGAAACCGTTCAGGTTTCAGTACAATTAACATTGAAAAAGTGCAGATTTAAGTACAAACATCAAAACAGTGCAGGTTTCAGTACAGACATTGAAACAGTTCAGTTTCAGTACAAACATCGAAACGGTGCAGTTTCAGTACAAACATCAAAACAGTTCAGGTTTCAGTACAAACATCGAAACGGTGCAGGTTTCAGTGCAAACACCAAAACCGAAACAAAACATCCTTCTAAAGCTGTTTATTTTTCAGCTATGCTGATACATACACGTTTTTCCATGCTGTTACATTGAATCAGTAAGAAAAAACCCACTTTGTGACTAAATGTGTGTGGATGTGCATACATGGAAAATGGGCTTTAAGCAAGCTTTTTATATGGTAGCAAACTTTTTGTTTTAGATTCATGGTGCTGTGTTAAGTCTTATTAGATTTTAACAACAATTACAAAACACATTTCAACCTTCCTGATTATTCCATTGACATAGGTGTACAAGCTGACACCTAAGTTTAAAGTGTTTCTGACATTTGTTTTTAAATTTCTACTTTCTCTATTCCCCTGACATTCACATACAAGTTTCATTAGTAAGTTTTAAAGTATTCATGACAAGTTTATTTTATATTTTAACTTAAATTATTAAACTGGTGTTCACATTCAGGTCTCACACCTAACTTTTTTTAGTATTATTTTCCAAGCATTCATGCATTACTTTTAATTAGTTTTTTTAATTTAATTTTTTTTTTTTTTTTTTTTTTTTTTTTTACAATATTTATAACCAATAACAGTATCAAGTTATTATTATTATTGTTTTTATTATTTTTATTAACCATTTCAGAGTTTTTATTTTCTTCATTTATAAAAAATTTGATAGGCATGTACATTTTTTTAAGCACAAAATGTCTTTTATATTCCACAAAATTTCAACATTTCTTGACATATTTTGTCACTGTTATTCAGAAGTGTTATCATTTTATTTTAAAACCATGTCAAGAGATTTTAACTTCAATTAAACCAAGATTTTTTTCCTCATAAATTCTGTTATTATTATTATAAAATTTAAAAAAATATTTAAATTATTTTATTCTGTAATTTTTGTTACTTTTATGAAAAGGCTACTTGATATTCTAAAAGGTAGTTTGGTATAAAATAACATGACGTGTTTGTTAAAATGTTACACTCTTAATACATTCAAGTATCACCACTTCTCTTATTCCAGTAGAGTTTTGTGATATGACTAGAAATATTAACTAAAAACAGTAGCTAAGTTCAAAATAACAGCAGGAACAAAAGTCAAACATATTGATATAAATATCTTACTGGTGAATGAGTCAGTTATGGTTGCATTACCCATAATTCATTGTTCAACACTTCCTTCTTAAGATTGGTATGAACTCCCAGATGACACAGAGAATAAAAACACTTGAATTATTGCAATCTGTATTTTTCTACAACAGAGCAAGCAGGTCAATGTTGATAATTATCTTGAAATTCCTGTTGTCTTGTAAAGTGCCCAAACCAATTCATTTGCAGAAGTGGCTGTGTAATTATTTTCTTTATGTTTGAGTTTTTAAAAAAAGTGTACAATAAGCTAGCAGTTATATTTTTGTATCCATGACAACATGAGTGAAGAATGTTTGTCAGTTTAGTTGTATTGGGCATGTTACAGCTTTCAATTAGATGGCAGATTTCTTGCAGCTTGCACAAGATGGATCAATTTTGAAATTTTTACTAGTATTTGATAGTTCTCTAATTTCTTTTCAAAATATGTCTAGATTTTGATTAAATTAACATATACTCTATACAAGTGCAGGAGCAGTAATTAGATAATTGGTAGTGTGTGTATCTGAGGTACAATGTCACGAGATTGTTTTTCCATTCCATAGCTCATGGTGCATGCTGTTCTCTCAATTTCTAAAGGGTTAAATTGTATATAGAAGACATCTATGTTAAATAAAGTTTAGAAAAGTATTAAATATTAACACATAAATGATAGGTATGTGTATAGGCAAATGTCAGAATCAAATTTTCAAGTACTGAAACAGTTTTAGATTAGATAAGTATGAAATTAGTATTATTTCTTTCTAACCATCTCATTAATGTAGATAAATTTAAGGACTAGTTGGCCTTCAGTTGACCCTGTAGATAGTTAATACAAATTTTATTCAACTTATGTGGCTAATGATTGGTGGGGCTCAACTTAAAAATATTAGAGGTTGATTAATATGAAATTAAATAAAAAAGAACCAAAATAAAAAAGAGTTGTGATATTGTGTTTTGTTTGTATTTTCTGTAGTAATAACTGTTTTTGCAATTACTTTGGGTTGCTTTCTGCTTATATTTGATAGATTGTGCACTTGACAAGCGAACAAAGCAATAGAAAAATTGATTCCTTGATTGATGTTCAACTCACTTCTGTAGGAAATGAATTGTGTCGTTCCCACAGTTTTGTTCCCTATTGGCCGTGCAAACAGAATTGTCACATAAATATTTGAGTGCAACACCTCGAAGCGGAGACATCAAAATAGAGCGATTGTTTACAGAATTCTATATGAAGTGTATCCTATGAAATATTAAATTTTTACTGCAAACATAACATGGAAAACATGGATTTTTTTCCTGTAAAATAAACAATATATTGTGCCAGCTATATGTATTCTTATGGGAAATATGGCTCGTTATTCTCTGCCATAATGTAACAGCACTTAATAGCACTTAACATTTTGTTTATGTTGAGAGGAATGAAACTGTTGTTTTGTGTGCATGGTTTTAGTAGCAGTCACTAATCAGCAGAGTGTCTTCTAAATATCTGAACAATCCCGATTTAAACCTGCTGCATCTTCCTGTTGACAGTCTGCGGAGACGTCAATCTCTAGGTCCTTCCATAGCTTCTACAGGTCCTTACAGTACATAAAAATACTTCGGATTTATTTATGGTTTTTTTTTTTAATCTTTGTATTAAAAAGGATGGTTTATTTCTTGTTTGGAGGTCCTTGAGATTTCATGTTTCATTTTATTTAACAAAAAACATCTCTGTAAAATTACTAATAATTATTGATCCGTGGATAAGTTTTAATAAACAAGACTTAAAATTAGTATTATCTTGTTCTTAAATGATTGAGTGGTCTCCATTTTTACTGACTTCTGTATTTTGGAAGAACTTCCATCATTACCAAAAAATGTATTATTAGACACTGATAAAGAATGAGACAGTTACATTCTGTTCATTTCAAGCAGGAAAAATATAGAACTGGGCAAAGTAGCATTATTTTAAAACAAGCTATAAAGATGTTACTGTATTTCGGTTTTTTGTCACATTATAGGTTTTCCTATTAATAGTTATCTTTTTTAAGGATGGGAGGAAAAGATGGTCAAACGTAATAAGAATAAATGAAAGTCAACAGAGACTAAATATTTTAAATAAAATGGAAAGAATATTTTAAAAATTTATTTGAAATAACTTCATTATTTTATTTATTATTATTCTTATTATCTTTTTTTTAAAATCTTAGTTCGACACTAAAACATTTATCAACATAACAATTTATATTTTATTTTTCATTTCAAATTAGGTTTTTTTCTTAAATTATAGCTAATATTAGCTATCACTTTTTGAAAAAAAACTAAACAAATCTGGTTAATGTTTTTTTATAGATATTTTTCTACATTTTATTTTATTTATTTTTCAAATAGCTTATAAACTAACTTCAATTCTTACAATTATTTATTACTAACCTTGAATTATTGATCTATTGATTGCTTGTTTGTTGTTTTCACTAACAGTTTACTTAAATTAATATTTTATTTTTCAGAGACTGCAAAATTATACGAGACCCACAGTCTATGAAATCCAAAGGATATGGTTTTGTCTCATTTGTAAACAAACTGGTAAGTTTAGCAAAATCATACATGACCCACACACTATGAAATCTAAAGGATATTGTTTTGTCTCATTTTAAACAAACTGGTAAGTTTAGCAAAATTATATGAAACCCAGTCTATGAACTTGAAAGAATATGATTTTGTCTCATTTGTAAACAAACTGGTATGTTTAGCAAAATTATATTAGACCCACAGTCTATGAAATCTAAAAGATCAGGTTTTGTCTCATTTGTAAACAAACTTGTACGTTTAGCAAAATTATATTAGACCCACAGTCTATGAAATCTAAAGGATAAGGTTTTGTCTCATTTGTAAAGAAACTTTTAATACGTTTAGCCAAAGAAGTGTTAAGTATAACTAAAAGACTACTGAGTTTTAAGATAATTAACAGTAAGTCTGAACACAAATTTGTTCTAGCTTCTGACGTCACTTATTATCCATGATACATTTTAATCTAAACACACTTTTCACATGCATCTGGTGACCAGCGAGTGGTGTGTAGTATATAGTAATGATTAATTCTTAATGTATTTGAAGTGCCATTAACCACACACATGCGAATGCATGATTGTCATTTGAATAACTGGGAGGTTGGTGGAGGGAAGATAAACACCAAAAATCCCTGGTATCAACCCCTCCAAAAACAACAACAAAGAAAAAACAACAAGAAAAAAACCACACACCTGTAATACCACATCCATATGAAGTACACCAAATACATGTGAATGCAGCTATCCATAAAGCTAGAGCTAAGCATTACAGTACTAAAATGTTAGAATTCCTGCTAGACATGAATTGAAGTGAATGTTGTTGGATTTGATGAACACTGTAGTCTTGCACAGCAAGAATGTCCTGAACAAACAGAATGCTTGCGGCAAAATATTAATAACTGCATCTAATGAATTTTTAACCACCACTGTCAGAATGGTAGAAGGAATTATTATTTTTTGAAATGGCACATAGACATGCTAAGTGAGCTCTAATAACCTGTATTATAAAGCAGAGTCAATAAAAAGAGCCAGTGTTTAGTATGTCGAGGATGTAGTTTAACGTAAATGATCCCATTTTTCTCTTAATGGATCATTGGGAGCTCACAGAAACACATAACTTTTGACCGCAAACTGTGACCCTGGAAGTATTTTGTTCTGACGTAATCATACTATGATACATACAAGATAGGAATCTTTGTTTCAGTTGATATGCAAAATGTTAATATCAGTCATGCTGAGTAGACCCATTAAATGTTTTCCTGTTCCAACCCGTGCTGTTCTTCTGGTTATAGCCTATCAAATGTTTAAACATCCCATGAAGTCTGCCTAGTGCAGAGATACAGTGGTTGAAAATATGTTTTATCAATGACAGATCAAATGCTGGGTGGTATATGTTGTCCTGTCAGAATAAAAGAATCATATATGTGTACCAATATGAGATAAGGCTCTTTCACCCTTGGTGCATAATTTGTCTTAAGTTATCAGGCTTATATACCTAAAGGTAAAATAGTTTTATCCCTCATCAGTATGTAATGAATTAATATTTCTCTTCCATACCTTACACCAAAGAATATTTAATGTTTTCTATTGGTATTAACATAATTATGTCAAAAGATTAACCTCAAGTCTGAATACACGTAAATTGTTTTAGCTTCTGACCTCACATATTATATCCATGATGTATTTTAATCTAACACACACTAATTTGACATATCATGCACTTTTTAAAATACATTTTGTGATCTCATATTTTAATTTATTTTTAGTTGAACAAGTCACGTTATTTTTTTTTCATTTTCATTGGCTTCACGTTTTAGATTAACATGAAACTTTGTTTCCACAGAAAAACATTCCTTAAGTATTTTGATAATTATTTATAACCATATGAATCTCTACTCTTTAATTCTGCTCAGATGAGAAAATGTTTTGGACTTAGTTTTGCATTATAATAAGCATCCAATTTAATATTATGAGCACACAGTGATGTATGATAGAAATTACATAGTCATGCAGGACAGATTCCATCAGACTTCGTCACCATGTATAGAATACAACAATCTTAGCTATGGGAGTAAAAGTGGTTCTTCACTGTTAAGTTTATGTGGTAGCAATGTGTATTAGTAATTCTGTAGACTATGTGTCACAATTGCTTTAATTATATTTGACAGCTGATAGCTGCTAGTTAAATCATGCTGGGGTGCCATTCAACACAAATCTATTTCCTTTCATTTTCACCAGTTTGCAGTTTTATGACTAAAATAAAAAGGTAGTAAAAAAAGAATAAGAACAATTTTTTTTTTAATCACAATTTGACAGAAATTTATTAAAGAATTGACTCCATGCAAGATTGAAAAGCATTTTTATGCAACCAGGGAGTTAAAACGTGGACTTTACTATTGTGAAATACTCTTGTCATTACTTCATCTCGGCTGTTGCCATGGCAGTGATGACAGAATGGAGAAGTTGTGTCAATTGGACATTCCCCTGGTGGCAGTAAACTGAGAAATGAGTATCGCTCTACAATTAGTTGTGTATGGTGTTAATAAATTAAATATAATTCTTTGTGCTCTAACTCGCCAGTTAAAAGTTGTTTTGTGGGTTTGTAGCCAGCATTACATTCAAGATGCATGGGGGAATGTCCAGTTTACAGGCAGGGAATATAAAGGGAGGGAAAGGGAATGTTATTTTTTCTATTTGCATTGCTCAGTAAGTTTTATTTCTCGCATTATGGTCACCTTCCTAGTTTTCTCTGTTGCATTAGGTTTATTTCTAACAGTGAGTACAGGAAAGTTGTTTTAAATGCATCTATTTCTGTTGTTCAGTTAGAAGCTGTAAGTGTAAGGGTCAAACATTTATTTATTAAAGTGGTCTAAATACAAACAAAACAGCAAAAACAAATTCTCACTTAAAGACTCCTTTGACTCGAATCAAGATTTTTATATATACATTGCAGGGGTCAAATTTGACCAAAGCATTGATGCATTTGCCACCCTGTCCCCTTGCTGCAGTGCCCTCTTAATTATACTTCTAACGAAGACAATATTGATGTGCCTTTTTTTCCTGCTTGCCCCATGGGACACTCACATTTGCCATTGAGCCCATGTGTCCTCAAAATTTCCTTGGTGCCTCTTAATTCCTAGCAATCCGAGGCAGTAATCCCTGTGCCGTCCAAACCAAAGTTTGACCCCTGACATTGTCACATATACATCTAGAGCAGAACATACCACAAGCATTAAGCAGTTGGCTGGACAATAAATTTAAATCTTTGATAGGGAAAGACACTTTAATATATTACATTAATCCTAACTACTACAACACTGTAAGTGAGGGATGGGAAAAGCAATATTGACAGAGATATTACATTAATATCTTCGTTGTCTGTGTGTTTGTTGCTGATAATTATTACCTGTGCTCAAAACAAATGTAAACAGTGAGACCTGCAAATGTGTAAAGATAGCATCATTTAAAAGGCTTGTTAATGCTAGCACGTACTGCGAGATCTAGTGAACACAGGACTCGAACCATTTGTTTGCTTGCTTTTACCTGTCCTGATATCACATCACTAAAATGTTTTTGTGTTTAACCATCCATTATGTTCATGCATTGTGGTTTAATAGGAAAGAGTATTTGCAGTTACACGCTGTATGCCTATGGTTGGCAACATTAATCTTCATGCTTTGTTCAGTTTATTTTCTAATTCAGAGTTTATCTTCCACTTGGGTTGTACGGGATTGTGGGTAATTGTAATCTAAAATAAAATGGTGAGTTGAATGGTACAGCATTGTTACAGCTGTTTGAAAGGAAGGGCTGATTGATAGCTTGCTCATTTTAATGTGATTAGCACCAAACTAAATCAATAGTTAGTTGACGAAGAATAAAACAAGTGTATATTGTTGCTATTGTTAATTTGTAATGAACTAAGCAGGTGTGAGAACTATCATGCAGATCAGCACTTTGATCTGTCATTTTGTAGCAGAATTTACACTGTATTCAATACAGTAGGCCACAATATTAAAATTAAACATTTCTAGTGATATTTGAAATTATTTAGCTTACATACAAAATATGTTATAGTGTGAATATTTAGTTTGGTTTATAGTTCAAAAGAAAAATGGATTATGCGAAACAGTTCATGTGAGCTTTTCACATATGAAAGTTAAAATGATATTCACAAAATTTTTGTCATAAGATTTTGAAAATGCATCATAATATTGCAATGAACTTTTAGGATCATCTTAACATAGTTTCTAAAAATAAAACTTGTTTTATTGTACACTTCTCTAATCAGGGTAATCATGAAAAATATGTGATTATGTTGCTTATAATAAATACGTAGATTAGAGATAATGACCTAAAAATGCTGTCAAATAAATCGTATTGTCACGTTTTCTGAAAATTACTGATTTTGTTAATAAATTTATGGAATTGCTCTTTTCTTTTTTAGCATGCAGAAAATGCTGTTAGTGATACGAATGGTGCCTTATTAGGTTGCCATTTGGAACAAATTATAACTTTTATCTTTGTTTTTTAGGATGCAGAAAATGCTATTAGTGGTATGAATGGTCAGTGGTTAGGGAGTCGGCCTATCAGAACGAATTGGGCTACAAGGAAACCACCAGCTCCAATGCAAAAAGAGAACCGCTGGTCTTCAGGTAACTATTCTCTTAAAAGTAATTTGATTTAAAGTAGTCAGTCATTGCTTTTGGGAGGAGATTTATTGACTGTTTTATGTCTAAGATTATCACTGTATGTAACCCAGACAGTGTTGTTTTTTTGCAAAGTATTCATAAGAGACATAGCGAGCAATTTTGTCTGATACAAAGTGAACAGTTGTATTTTATCAAGTATAAACTATTTAATAAATGAATGCTTTAATCTAGATATGAAAAAGAAATGCTGGCTGTGTATTAAATTAATGGTTGAGGAATAACAAAAGCTAGACATTTGGCGCCTACAATCTTAATGGTTGCTTAATTTTGAAATATCACCATAGACATATACCCAAAGGTGTTCTGTATGAATTTTTCATCTTTTCTTAATATAGTTTGTAAAAACAAAACTTGTTTTATTGTATACTTTTTTAAAAGGATAAACATTAAAAATATGTGATTATGTTGTTTAGAAACGGATTTTTAATGGATCAGGTAATAAGGTGACAGTTATCTCTTTTTTTTCTTTTTAAAAATACGTATTTGGTTAAGAAGCACAAAACTTGCTCTCATATACCTTCTAAATACCATCAAAAAACTAAAATAAAAGTGTGAAATTAGTGCACATTGCAAAATATTAAGTACATATATGTTGAAGCCTACAACGATGTTCTGATGGAATGTATTCCTAATGATTAAGATCATTCAGAACTGTTATTCCATTAATAAAATTCCTGTTCCAGTTTTAATCAAAAACTTAATATGCTTTTTCCACATGAAAATACAACCAGCTTCAACAGTTTATTTCAATAACGTATCATCTCTGAATGTCACTTGTTCAGGAGATTCCCACATACAAAGCAGTTGTATATGAGTTGTGAAATGCTCGACAGAAGAAATGATGGTATGTCCAACAGAATCACAAGTTGATTTCTGCCTGTTTTACAGCTGACAAAGCAGTATTATTAAGTAGTGTTTTTTTCTTACGTAAACATAAGGGAAATGAAACTAAAAGACATTTCTCATCGTCTATTTGGTTAGTGTGACAAAATTGACAACTGTTCATTTATGGAGATTTTACTGTATCGATCCACTTTTTTCTGGGATTATGAGACATTCAGACATTTTTGCATATGCATGTTCTGTATGTTGTCATTAAAATGATAAGTAATTATTTTACTTTGCGTGATCTGTATTGTGTCAGTAAAAGTTGGTCACAAGGAATTCTGACTATTCTTGTTCTTGTCATGATCTGTATAATGTTAGTGAAAGTTGATGTGCAGTATTCTGACAGTTCTAGTACTAGTGTGATCTGTATAATGTCAGTGAAAGTTGATGTGAAGTATTCTGACAATTCTAGTACCATTGAAATCTGTATATTGTCAGTAAAACTTAATAAATGAAGGACAATTCTTGCACTTAACATGATCTGTCAGTAAAAGTGGTATTATCCTGCTGTGTATATAAGTAAGATGATCTGCTCCACATGACGGAAGTGGAAATTGGTTTGTGGACTGCAGCACCTGGACATGTTTCTGTTTTGGTCAGCGGTGTCTGGATTCTGTCTGTGATTGGCACATAATTAAGCATTCACTGAGTACATACATGATTTACTGTAAGAAATTCACTTTGTGTGTTTTTGTGGACAATAGTTCCAACTATCTTAATCATCTTCCTTACATACTGTACGGATCTCATTTTTGAATTCCGTTTGATTCTGTTGAAAAACTAGGCAAGATCGAGTATTTTGTGTTATGTTTGACAAATGAAAGTGATTGCCAGATATTCATTACATGTTGACATTACAATATTTCAGCCATATGTTATCTTATTTAGATAAATAAATAAAAGACCCCTTTTGCTGCTGATGAAAGACTAGCCTGTGTGCTCACAGCAAGTGTCTTTGTTCAGAGTTTAATAACCTCCATAAATTCGGGTGAAATTGAAAATATAATTAATTTACATACTTCAGAATTGTGGTTATGATATCAGTTTCATTATAAATAAGAGTTTATTAAATATGTATTATATAAATAGTTTTGCTGGCAAGAAGTTAATTTACAATCATCATATTTTGGTATCATCTGTTCTTAGCAGTGGGAATGGTCTTGCTCTTGTTTTATATATATGTGATTTACATAAAAGTATAACTGTTTGTAAGTGACCCATGTAACCAGTGTATGTCGTCACTTCGTAACATCAAGAGCAGTTTCCACTCTTGTTGTTTTACATCAAAACATTAATTTCAACTTCAACCTTAGTATGAACATACTGAAGCATCTAACATCTATAATAAGGATTCAGTATTCAAACTTGTAGACAGTGTATGTCATCACTTCACAACATCAAGAGCAGCTTCCACTCTTGTTGTTTTACATCAAAACATTAATTTCAACTTTAACCTCAGTTAGTATGAATGTACTGAAGCACTTAAAACCTACAATAAGGGTTCAACATTCAAACATGTAGACAGCGTATGTCATCACTTCACAACATCAAGAACAGCTTCCACTCTTGTTGTTTTACATCAAAACATTAATTTCAACTTTAACCTCAGTTAGTATGAATATACTGAAGCAGTTAACACCTGCAGTGAGGCTTCAGCATTCAATCAGTTAGTGTCAGTTTTTTCACCTGTCTTTTTAAAACTAATTGATTTAAAATAACACACTGTAACAAATTAGCCTCTGTAGTATCACAGAAAGATGTCCTTGACTACTTTTACACGTCCTTGACTAATTTTACACGGCATGGACGTACTGGTTCTGTTGTTGATGATGAGGGTTCAGCAGTCAGTCAATTAGTAGTGTCTTTTTTCACATTTATATCGTTTTAAAACTAATGTGATAGAAAATAACACACTGATGGATCGGCTGCTGCTGTATCACAGGATATCCTTGACTAATTTTACACTTGGCATGGATGTACGGATTCTCTTGCAGGCCGTGTGTTCAATTTGTAATGATGTATTGGTGTGTTCACAGCTGGGAGATGTTGAAGAGAAATTCTCTCAATTTCATTAATCTTACTCTGGAAGGGAAAAATACATTTCTCAATGTTCTTAAGTTGTCTTGAGTCTTTTCTGTTAGCAAATAGGAGAGCAATCTGTTGCTCACCTGAAAATCATTTCAGGCAAGACAATTTCAAAATAGGAGAGAAGTTTTGTCAATATTTACTTCTGGAGGTGTAAAATGAAATAAAAGGCAAGTGCAGAATCACTTTCCAGTACTGGAGATGCCAGAGTCATACAAAAGTAAAATTTGCCAACATAATGAACTTGTAGTGTTATCAGTTCTGAAATGATCAGCTTGTCAACACATTTTAGTGATCCCATCATGACTCGCAAGATGTTTTTGCATATTAAATGGTTTAAAAACATCTTCAATCAATTTGTTTTTCTGCATCACATTTTGTGAGGACGTCATCGAAGAACAGAATGGTAAAATGTAATTACTAAGAGTTAGTTTTCTTCTGTGATGATTTGAACACTGTAACTAGCGTGACGGGCTACTCACTGAGGACTTTTAGTTTTACACCAGTCACAGTTATATTGTTTAATTTGTATTCTGTGATGTTCTTACTCCATCTATTATCAAATATTTATATTTCTGACCGCTCCCATTTGATTTTTGATTAAATCACCCTGATAACCTGTTCATGGCATTTATAAACTTTTATGTGTTTCTTGGTGATATAGACAGTATCTTGTAGATTGTAAAATCACCTGCTGACTACTATAAATTTCCAGCCATTAACTGCCCAGTGACCGGAAAAACATTTACGATTCTGTTCACGATTGCCACCTGATATCACTCTACTTGCACCTGATCCTGATATAAATACATAATAGCTGAAGATCTATGCATACTTTTATCTACGTATCTTTTTATCCTAAACATTTTTAAAACATAAAGCATTTGGGTGTTGTTGTTTTTTTTTCCCCAACAGTATGTTGTATGAATAAATTGATGTACAGTATTTAATATGTAGAGCATGGTAAAAATGTTATTAGATCAATATTCTTGTCACAAAATACTTTTTTATTTATTGATTAAAAAGTAATTATATAAGGAAATACAATGCAGAATGTCTGACAAAACAATAAGCTTTAGAAATGAAAACATAAACACTTTATTTTTTATTTTATAAATTGAGGAAGAAATGGGGGATTTAATGACATTCATATTACTAGGCTGTTATCTTACAGTAAATTGCTATTAAATCACTCAATAACAAGAACCAATAAATGACAATCAAATAAAACAACCAGTAGACCATAACAGAAAAAAATGCATGCCATTAAATAAGAAATAAAAACATAATAAAATAACTGCTGAACTACAATAAGGCCACGTTTTCATAGATCTGCAAAAGATAAGTAAAGAAAAAATTCTGGAAAAATAAAAATCTAACCTTTTTTCCCCCACCAATGGTCAGACTGATGAGTATGAGTAATAAGAGTTATAACAATGCATATTAAGTGTTTTGATCTACTATTTCTCCGTATTTACTTTAAAAATTCCAAATAAATATGGCAAATATGAATCTGGAAAGAAAAGAATATATAAAATTTTATTGGCTTTGGCAAACTGCGTATTATTTCGGTTGAGAATTTCTGGAATCATACACATTGGTTATCTGTTTTTGCACCAGTTTAAAAAGATGTTATTGACATTCAGAGCAAGGTGATCAATAACAGGATGATAAACATTGATGCTAGGGCAAAACCTTTGAACACGACAAACTGTAAAACTTTTGGCATAACAAAGTTATTTTCAATGGAAATAACTGAGATACTCTAAATGTTTTAACATCAACTGAAAAAATTAAAATTAATATATAATTTTTATTTCTGCCAGCAACATCATTTTGGGGAGAAAAAACATATATTCTGAAAAATAAAAATAAAGTGTCTTAAAAAGAACTGTTTGACATTATGCACACTAAAGAAATTAGCCCAAGACTGGTGAGCTTATCGGCTCCTTTTCAGTCACTTGTTTAATGTTACCATTAAACCACAATCAAATTAAAATACATTAAATTGTAAATAAAAATGAAAAACCATTAAACTAGTCAAATTAAAAACCATTAAATCATAATTAAAATTCCATACCTCTAAACCACAAATTAAAAACCATTAAACTATAATTAAAATACCAAACCACTAAACCACAGATTCATAACCATTAAATGATAATAAAATTAAAAACCATTAAATGATAATAAAATTTAAAACCATTAAACTATAATTAAAATTCAAAACCACAAAATAGATTCATAACCATTCAATGATAATAAAATTCAAAACCATTGAACATTACCAATCGAAATGCTGTCAACATGATATGAAATAAATATTGGTGAAACTCAAGATAAGCATATGTTAAATAATATTTATCAGCAAGCATGTTTTTAACACCACACATGTAACTTCCTAAAATAAGTTATGTGCTGGTGGCTTATATACAGGTTGAAATACATGTGTTCGAACTGAAGAGATTCTTCTAAGGTGGCCTTTATAGACTGGTGATTGTTTAACTACTGAGAAGATCCTATTGGCTTAATTAAATACACAACATTGCACACACAAAACATGACAGATGTCTCTTAAAATAGCTACTTTTTTCTAATCCATCTTTGTCTACCTATGGCCATGTCTACAGATTTATCATCACCCACAACAAAGTGAATTTCTTGTACAATGTTACACCATTAAGACTGAAACTCCCTCCTGAATTAAATTTCTGTAACTGATGTACGTGGAGTTTATTGAATTACATTAATTAATTTATACTAATTTAAACATCTGTTTAGTCTTTTTTTCTTTGTACTAATATGTTGTTTTTTTGGTCTTGCAGATGTAAAACCTCTAAATTATGATGAAGTATATGGTCAGTCGAGTCCCACGAATTGTACAGTGTACTGTGGTGGGGTTGCAACAGGTTTAACAGGTAAATATGTGTAATAATAGAAATTGGTTTACACTTAATACATTGTAGACTTTTATGTTTAAATATAAAACCAAGTAAACCCATTGATTTTTCAACAAGTACTGTAAAATTGCTATGCTGAAGGCTGTGGTATGTGCTGTCATGTGTTACGGAAAGTGAAGAGCCATTGCTGTTAATTGACAAGAGAAACCCATGTGGAATAACAGTGGGTTTCTTCAGTAAGCTGTTGCAGACCTAACAGAGAGACATTTCTACTTCTCAGATGTGTTTTCATTGAGCAGTTTATAATACCTAGTTGCAGGACTTGAATTTCACGATTGCACTAAAAAATTAATTAACTTATGTCAGCAGTGTTTCTTTCCATAAGGCTGTCCACAGAATTTTAAATAAAAACTAATCACTCTCTTGAGTGTGTTTAGGAGAGTAATTTGAATCACTCTCCCCCATAAGTTCAGGTGAGCTGTTTACAACTCCCCTTACTTGTTTTCGATGTCTGCCTCTAGATAATAAAAACAAAGTGAATAGTAGGCCAACTAGCAAGGTAATACATAACTATGAACACAGCTGGCTGAGTTGTGTGGTGGCAGTTTGAACCAGAATAGACCAGTTATGCTGGGACACAGTCTGGTTTAATAATATAATAAGAATAATTTCTGTCAGACAACACAATTTACTTGTTCTGTACTAGACATCAATATTTAATACTCGGTTCACCAGTGCTGAGCAAATTTCATCCTGCTTGACAACACCTATATTAGTTTTAGTTATACCTTGTATACAAAATTCTGTCCTTCCTATAGTAAAAATACATATAGTCAAAACTGCTTTCTACCTGATAGTCGGTTTTTATCATTTTAGATATGTAAATATTAAGAATGAGCACAAAATATACTTAGCTTAAAGTTAAAGTAAGTTATGGCAGCGATTTTAAAGAATTTTTTAGTAAGTTATGTTCTTGGTATAGATAAGTAAGTCTGTATTTTTATAGCATATGAGTCTTGTATTAAGAGAAATATTTTATTATTTCAGAGGAAATTCTTAGAAAAACGTTTTCCCCACACGGTACTATACACGAAATCCGGGTGTTCAAAGATAAAGGTTATGCATTCATAAGGTAAGCCATTTCAACTATGTTCTTGGCAAGTGAAGCTATTTCACACAGCTGCTACTTAATACACGTGCAAATTTTGTTTTCTTCTTTTTTTTAGTTCTTTTTTGTTATTTATTTCTCTATAACTGCATCTACAGTGTTATTTCATAATAACCATCTTTATTTCATGACCACTTTGTCACAATATCATAAATATATCTCCATAATAATCCAAACAATTATGTAGTGACATTCCTGTAGTTTACTCTAAGTGCTTTGTGTTTGGTGACAGTTTTAAGAGAATGTTGTATTTGATTGAGTTAAAAACCTCTCTGAAAGTTACTTTATTTGTCTGTTGTCATAGATTTAACTCAAAAGAATCGGCAGCTCAAGCTATTGTTGCTGTACACGGCACGACAATCAACGAACAGGTAGTCAAATGTTCCTGGGGTAAAGAGTCCAATGATCAGGCACAGCCAGGACAGACTCAGGTAGGCTATTTCTAATAACTACTCATGCATTACATAATATTAATAACTAATAATTAATCGTACTTTAAAACATTGCCATAATTAACACTATTAAAAGGATAAATGAGATGCAATATTTAGATTTTCATTTTATTCTTTTAAGTCATAAAAAGGCAGAATGATTTATACCTCAAAAATTTAGGTACCTTTTTTATGAAGTTTTGATTAACTTAATGAAAGTTTAACCTTTGGACAATTTCTTGCAAATTTTAGAATTATTAATATATTGCTGTACATGTGAAAACAACAAATCAGTAACTTACAATGCATCTTTAAATACACTTACAACTGTGGTAAAAGTAAAACAGAATAGTCTGTTAGCTGATTGTGAAATCGTACAATGTGAATTTTGAGCGTTATGTTTTTGTGTATGTGACTTTGCAAAAATTGTTCTAACTCGGTTTTTCCTCAAAACTGAAGGACTTGTTTCAGCAACAAGCTCCCCAGCAGTTCCAGCAACCCTCTTCTCAATCATCACAGTACGGAGGCTTCTATAACGTGGGCTACTGGGGCGGTTACCCTAGCGGGGCCAATGCCTACCAGAACATGGGACAAGGAGGCTACATTCAGGCACAAGGAATGGGCGGCCAATGGCCCGCTAGTGGATACAACTACCAAGCGTATGGGTAAGAGCATTTCACAAACAGTTGTAATGACTGGCTTATATTTTGAACACTAGATTTATGTTATGTATTAATGTAGTGTTAAACCTAAATTAATGAATTCAGAAGTGGGGAGAGGTTTTAATGACTGGCTGATATTTTGAACACAAAATTTTTGTTATGTATTAATGTTGTGTTAAAGCTAAAATTAATAATTTCAGAAGTGGGGAGAGGTTTTAAAGTTTTTCATGGAGTTTATTTGTTTCCTTAATAATCTCCCACCCCCAGCACAAAGAATAAGCATTGGCTATTGTGGGTGTCATACACTGGTTAAATATTAAAATGTCTTCATGGAAATAGCTATTTTAAATTCAAAATCTGAAAATGTTAACTTTGAAGTGTACCTGCTGTTAGTAAATAACATACAGAGATTGACAAAGTTTCTCTCTTAACTCTCGGCACAATCTGTCTGCAACTACATTTATTTTATTGGCATATTTTATTAATGTTATTATTTTAAAAAATATTTTATTCCCCAAGGTCAGTCTAAAATTTTGTTTTGTTTAGTCAGTGTTTTCCTGTAAGACAATGAACCAAAGCTCCCCTACCTTGGCATTTCCAAATGATCTAGGGATAGTAGATGTTTCAGTGTTTTTCACTGTTTTGTTTGTATGTTGCAGTAGTATGTCAAATATGGGTGTCCAGCAGTTTGGACAGATGATGCAACCGGGCCAGCAGCAACAGTTTAACGGACAGCAACAGAGCGTCATGGGCTATCCTATGCAGCAGGGTAAACACTCCAGTTTTCTATGCTATGCACTAAGTCAGTGATTTGGACTTCCCCGTTATTTACTCCTAACACTGTGTTAATCCTATCCTCTTGCTCAGCCATAACTTGTACACTAGGTTCTTGTTTTTATAATACTTGTTAGCTTGTTTTACAAATTAGCACCTTCACAACTTGTATTTATAGCTGCTGTTTGCTGTCAGTTGTTGAAATTAAATTAACTAAAGTGTTTGCACAAATTACATTAAAAAATAACACAATTCGTGTTAATGTGACTAATACCGGTTTTCTAAAATAAACAATATTAAAAACTAAAAATAAGTATTTGGGTTAATGCCAACCAAATTATTCATTTTAATAATTGGATCTTAAAATTTTAATTAAAATATCAAGATAATTGATTTAAATTTTTATTTTTTTTATTTCTTCAGTCTTTTTTAATGTGGAAATGTAAAAATTGATAATTGATTCCCGAGGCTTTGTTATGTGCTTCATATCACGATGGCTATAGTCTGGAATTATTTTTTTTTGTTATTGGTCATGACACTTTGAACTTATCTATGGTTTAGAATGGAAATACTCTTCAAATCCAATAGTGTTCCAACAATTATCTTTTACAGTAGCAGTTAAAATTTTACAGTGCAAAAGTGATATCTTTTAATTTCATCTGGCATGTTCAAGTTGATCAACACATTATAACAGTGCACCATGTCTAAACCACAAATTTGTTAAAAGTGTATTTTTTTGGGAGGGGATTTCCATCTTTATCCTAAAGACGTTTTATATAATTTGTCCAAAAATGATTCTTTTGTTTGTAGTGCACATTTGATATTGTGCATACTTTCTGCAGAATCTGAATCAGAAAATGTGTTTGTTTGGTATAATCTGGAACCCATTATAAATGAGAACATTTTGTTAGGGAAATGTGTATATGGCAGTCCACTGCAGTTATTACTAATAGAAAGTACATTTATTTCACTTACAGAGTTTTTGTTCAAATGTTCTGTATCTAATTCCACTGTGTTTGTAAATCACAGTTTTACACTTTTTGACCAGTCCATTTTATTGCTTCTAACCTGCAGTTTTTGTGTATTGTTTATTTTAATTTTCTTTCTTTATATTAGCATTTGTTCAGGACTTCTCTTATGAATATGATTTCATTTAAATATCCATAATTTTCTTCATTTGTCAATTTTTTGCGTAATTAGTTAAAGATTTAGAGAATAACTGGTTAAAAGTGTGGGTTTTTTATTTTTTAAATAATCATGGATATTGTTGGATAGAGTGGCATTGTTAAAATTCAAAACATGTATAAATAATTGATTGCATCTATATAATTTTCTATTCTTTCTGAGGAGGAAGGTGAAAATTGTTTCCAACTTGATCATCCTTTAATAATGTTAGTTCACATCTTGATATAAATTATTCAGTTTCAACAGAATATGGTTAAACCAACCGTTAATGATTTATAGTTTTCCATTGCAAACCAACAAGCAAGAAAATATTGAAATTTTATTTAACAATCAAACTGGGTCAGCGTGTTTAATGGAGATGTAGATTTTGATTGATAAGCAAAATGTTGTGAGCTTATGAGTAGATAACTTTGTCATCTGACCAAACAAAATACTTTTCAAAACTAACACACAAATTGATTTTACATTTATTGTGACACTCAAACATAAGAATTTTCTTTGAAAATATTGACCAAATGCCTTTAGCAATGGGAAATTTAAAATTGATTCATTTGAAATAGGAATTAACAGTTAACTTAAAAACAAACATACATTTTAAAGATATAAATATCTTTTTTAGAACTTAAAAACTTATTATAATTTTTTATTTTATATAGCTCTGTTATTATTTAAAAAAAAATTAATACCATACCTCAAGATGGGTCCTTTATCTTTTTGTTCTGGCTTGTTGAATGTCATATTACAGATGTCAACATCAGTTTGATTGCATAGGTGTCATACCAGGCATGCAGAAGTTGCACAAATGATGGGTTATGCAAATTTATTTCACATAACCGATTTACCGTTCGTGTAAAATTTGTTAATTTTAAAGCTGTTTTTCGATTTGTTTTAAAGCCGATTTTGCTAATCAAAATAGGTTATGCAATTTTTTTTGAGATAATCTATTTTCCGGTTATGCAGATATTGAATTTATGCAGGCCTGTATACAAGTAGCTTACAATTAAATTCAGATGATGAGAATATTCTTACTCTCAAAGTGTTTGAGAAGAGACTGATCGGTGGTGGTTTAAATGTCATAGCCTGTTAATTGCATGTATCACTTTACTAGTTAGTGTTGTTTTCATGTTTTATTACTTTTTTTACTATATTGTTATTTTCATTTTATTTTTTATTAGATTACTCTTTAACATTCTGGTGATTTTTGGTAGATTATTTCTTTTTTAATTTTTATATGCTTAACTTTGCTGTCTAGGATCAGTATTTTAAAATATTTTTAATCTGACATTCTTTATGTATTTAATTTGTTGATAAATGATTTTATATTATGAATCTAATTACTTTGCTACTGAACATTGTCAATTTCTATTTGTTGAAGTTTTTTGGGTGTCGGTGGGGGTTGTATAATTACGTTTGTCATATATTTAAAAAAAAATTGGTATATGAGGAAATATAAAATATTTTTTGTATGTGGATGGGGTGTTGCATAATTAAGTTTGTCATCTATTTCCGAATTATTTTGACATAATATGAGGAAATATAAAATATTTTTTTTGGGTGTGGATGGGGTGTTGCATAATTAAGTTTGTCATATCTATTTCCAAATTGTTTTGGCATATGAGGAAATATAAAATATTTTGTGAAGTTTTTATTATAGCATTGGTTTAATGTCGACAGGTAAATAATGGTCATTTTGTGCTATTTCTAATCAAACTTTGCATGTTGTTATTGTTCTTGATATTGCTTTGTACATGATGTATCAAGATGAAAGTTAAAGCCTAAAAATCGTGGCTATATTTGTCATTAACTATTCTAACCTTGTGGACAAGTGTTAAATATCTTAACAGTAAATGTTTTGTTGTGAAAACATATATATATAAAAACTAATGTGATGAAATTTGGTATGCTTCTAAAAACAGTTTATAAATAATCCTGAATTAACAATGGACTCCAAATCACTGACTCTTATGTTGCGAAGACACTTCATTGGTAACTTGTTTGGATCAGTCTCAGTATAACATAAGACAGTTCACATTTGTTAATGAATTATTAAGATGCAAGATGTTTATAAAACTGAATGAAATGTTGGTAATAATTATGAAATATTGTCAGTCTTGACAGCTGATCTACTGTCAACATTTGTTAATTGTGGTTAGTTGTGTGTTTTTTTCAGTCTGGAATATTAGTGTTTTCTCAAACTTGCTGTTTTCTGATCCAGATTTGGTAAGGACCCAAAACTACTGGTCATAGGACCAGAAATGTGAAATCCCGACAATCTCCTGTTGTCATCCTGTAATTGTGAATATAATGTTTTTGTAAAACATTCCTCATATGCTGTCGTTTGATGGCCTGAGTGTATTGAATAAAAGTTTCAAAGTTTTAAAAGTTTCAAAGACAAAAGTTAAAAATGTGATAGCCCTGCTAAATAGAAACTACAGACCTGTTGCATATTAAAAACTACCCTGTTCAACAACATAGGAAAAGAGTATTTTCTTCTAAATTGGTTGGATTGATCGTAACTGGTGCCTGCTGTACTCACTAAAGAAGTTTTATTATATTGTGATTATGTTAGTAATTTTCCTTTGGTCATATTATGAACAATTATAGTAAGATTAAGGTATTTTGTAAAACATCCACATCATTCGGGTGTAGGATTCTGGTAGGATTGTTAGAAAAGTGGTAGTAGTTAAGGACTTTTGTCAAATATCCACATCATTCTGTTGTAGGATTCTGGTAGGATTGTTAGTAAAGTGGTAGTTGTTACAGGCTTTTGTCAAATATCCACATCATTCTGTTGTAGGATTCTGGTAGGATTGTTAGTAAAGTGGTAGTTATGGGCTTTTGTAAAACATTGCCTTTCCTATCTTTGTTAAATATTTTTTCGTAAAAGATCACTACCCATTTTGTTTTAAATATTTGTTTGGTCTGGTGATTTAGTTAAATATTTAAAATGAGAGGGTTTTTTTTTGTCTGGTAATTTTACTTATATCTGTATTCTAAATAAAAAAAAAATTATATTTCTAATTTATTTTAAAATTTTCAAATGAATTTTGTTTGGTTTGGTAATTTTAGTTATTCCTTTATTCTAAATAAGTTTTTTTGTTTGATCTGCTAATTTAGTTAAATTATATTTCAAATGAATTTTGTTTGGTCTGGTAATTTTAGTTATTCCTGTATTCTAAATAAGTTTTTTTTTATATATATTGCTAATTTAGTTAAATTATTTCAAATGAATTTTGTTTGGTCTGGTAATTTTAGTTATACCTGTATTCCAACTAAGTATTTATGTTTGGTCTGCTAATTTAGTTAAATATCTCTAATGAATTCTGTTTGGTCTGGTAATTTTAGTTATTCCTGTATTCCAAATAAGTTTTTTGTTTGGTCTGCTAATTTAGTTAAATATCTCTAATGAATTCTGTTTGGTCTGGTAATTTTAGTTACACCTGTATTCTAAATTAAAAAAAATAAAAATTTGTTGCTATTTTAATTAAATATTTCAAATGAGTTTTGTTTTGTCTGGTGTAATTCATTTAGCCATAGTGATTTCATCTGGCTAGATTTTAGCTTATTTTACAGTTTATTTAGCATTTCGAGGTATGATGGCACATGACATGTAAAAATTAAAATTCTATCCCATCTATTTTTGTTTTTGTAATTAAATGCAATAAATTATTAAATTTTCATTAGTATTATTTTACTACATCCAACTCTGATTTATAAAAAATACAGTTTTGACCCAATTAGCACGTAATTAAAAGTATGATGAAATTTGTTTTTCAAAAGTTCATAGGTGTAATAATATTTGAGTTTTTTTAAGTTAGAGTAATAAGTGATGGCATGAGCAAGAATGATAGGTTAGAGTAGCCGGGAAACTTGTTTGTTCATTGTCATATTGGGAATGCAGAAAGTTTATTACTTTAGTGTAGAAATGTTTCCCATTAATACTAATTTTTACATTTTCTTTTTAATTTTCTAAATTGATTATTTACATATAATATTTATATTTTATGAAGGAATTAAAGAATTCTGAAATGATTAAATGGTTAATATATTTGTGTAAATTGTCCACTCTTTTGAACATATGTTTCACCATCTCACTGGAGTAATGCATAGCATATTTTAAATTTCTTTTTTCTTGAATGCATTTAGTGTCGCACTTTTTGTTTAAATGTTGGTAAGAACCATGCTTTAAGCTTCTGTGGTAGTGGCAGAGTGGAGGAATTTAAAGATTTCTTTATGTCAATCACATTGTTGTGGCCATGTTTTGAGTTGAATTATGTTTTGTTTTGTAGATCTAGATTAGAGCAGTGACGTTATTTTTCATGTAAGTACGTGACCCTGTACTCGACAGTCTAGTGCTAGAACAGACCTAATTGTGTGTAGTGTGTGCAAAAACATCACGTGCCCCACCGCAGACACGTTCATGGCGATTGCATTAAGTTTCAACTTCATTTTGTATCATAATTCATCCAAATAAAACTAATTATTAATGTATTAAAGAAAAAATATTCTTTATCTTACAGAACAATATTTTAAAATTTTAAACTAAAATACATTTATAGTAAAAAGGTTTTTGTTTGAATATTTGTTTATGATCCTAAAATAAAAGGGAATGGTCCAGCTTAAATAATGTTATGTTAAATATATTTATCATAAGTCACATTATTGGTTAGATGTCGTTTTAGAAGATAAATATTCTGATTAAATTTACAATGAGAAATTATGGACTATATATTTTGTATAAAAAACAAAACCACTAATACATGTAATGTTGTCCAAACACTGACAAAAATATTTTAATTCAGAACATGTTTTCATTATCATTGATGTGTGACTGTTTCAGTAAAATATGATTAATACGGCTTAGTAACGAATATTAGGCCTTGGTATCCAAGATTGTGTCTTAATGTGTGACAATGTTTGCTGTTGGTGTTTTTGCCATGCATCCCACAATGCCGTCTGAGTTACAGCACCTGAGAGTAACTACGTACATGTAGTCCATAGCGATGGGTTTGTGTTTTGTGTGCTGTGAAAGTCACACCATTGTACACATCCGTATTCGTGCAATTCTTTACTACTTTATTCACATCATACTCAATCACTTGCCTAGTTTAAATTTACTCTTCTCAGTTCAAACTAAAGTGGGTTTTTTTTTTTTTAAAGATGTAAATAAAAACACCATTTTAAAAGAAAGAATATATTTTTTATCAGTTTGTTAACCCTATTTTCAATTCCTCTTTCAATACCCACCCCACATAGTCTCATTGAACGTTTGTCCATACCAGTTGGTGCTTCACAACTGTTATCCAAGGAATAATTTTTGTTGTCTTATCTGTTGAAAATAATTGTGTAAACATCCCTTTCTGCTGATAAAAGAAGAAACATTTGTGGTGGCATCTGGTTTCTTATCTACTCATATTGGTTATAAAAGAAGAAACATCTGTGGTGCCATCTGGTTTCTTATCTACTCATATTGGATAAGGACATCCTAGGGAACAGTCTTGTAATTATGTGTAGTCCAGGAACTCTTCAGATATTTATTGTAGTTCTTTGGATTAGAAACTACTGTGTCCTCTTCAATGGACATAACTCCACATTCCAATTCAGCCTCTCAAAGAGTGAAGAAACTGTTCTTGGGACTTTTTTGTCATTGATTAACATTGGGATATACCATAGGTGTTTTTTTATTTTTTTATTCCTTATTTAAATGCTGCCTTTATTGTATTATTAGTATAATTGTATAAGTTATAAGTGGTCAAAGAATTGCACGTTCTATGGACTGCCTCTACTATGCTGTTTTGTATATTTATATATACCCGCTTTGGTTGCTTTTCTGCCAGTGTCACATGAACATGTTCTTTTCTGTATGTACATACATGTACCTTATATACATGTACTGAACAATTAACAACACATAGATATCCGCATGACTATTATCTTTAATTGTGCTATATACCATAATGAAATGTAACTCGTTCTTAGACTTACAACTAGTACTGCATGTGGTGATATTGTTGAGGTAGAAACCGTGGTGTTTGTATCTAATGTATTTATTCCAGACTAAAACTAAAACACGAACTCAACAACACATGCACGGAGATAAACATCTCCATATGTGTCCACTACTACACATTTTAGTGCTTCATTAAGCTTCCTGTTTTGAAGTGGTTTTTGGGAGGTGGGGACTGAGTGTTTGTTCACTCTATTTTATTAATTGTAGTTTGATAATTACACACCTAGATATAAGGAAGAAATGTATTTAAAGTTTTATTTTTACAAATTTGTGGAAGTTAGTGAGTATAGCCAGGGAGGACCATACACACTGGATGCTAGCCATGGAGAGCACCATTCTCTCATAAATCCTTTCTAAAAATCATTCAGTTTTCAGGATTTCTTTTCTAAAGCCACTTTCATCCGTGAATAAAGCAAGAAACTAATATCACAGACAACTAAAACAATAAGTGGAAAGAAAACACAGGCTTTTATGGCATCATGCACTGACGTTGTCAAGAAATGATCAGAAATAGTCATATTGTTTCAGACTTAATCCAAGTGAAGTTATGTATTTAATATACAGTGTTGTCTCAGACTTAATCCTTTAGAAGTTATATATTGAAAATACAGTGTTGTTTCAGACTTAATCCTTGTGAAGTTATATATTGAAAATAGTGTTGTTTAGATTCCATTGCAGTTCTTGTGGTTATTTTGATTTGTATGGTGTGTATAGAAAGAATGCATGGTGGCAGTTAGATTCCAGTAAATATATTGAGATAGAATAGAGAAATACAGTGTTAGATAATCTTGAAAACAAATTGGGTGAAGTTGTGCAGAAAAAATAATTTGTTAGATTAGGGCCTGCACAAATTCAAAATCTGCATAACCGAAAAATAGGTTATGACAAAAAAATTATCGTTCATGCAATTTGTGCAGGCCTGTAGATTTTATTAAACAAAGATTGGGCAAGATTGTTAAATTTGCAAGGTTTATCTTCTTTTTTTTTTTTTTTTTGAACAATGAACTAATACTGTCATTTTGCATTGAAAGAATATAATATTGTTGGATTTTATTGCATAGAGATTAGGTGAGGCTGTGGAACTTGTCAGGATGCAAGCTTATGACAATTGCAAATTTGCTTAAGCCATTTATGCCATTTGTGAATTGTGCAAAAACAGTTGTTTGTTAAACCATTACATTTTGTGAATAATAATACATGTAGTTATTTAAAAAAAAAAATTATTACATAAAACATAACTGACTTTTATATGCATGGGATGTAATGTTAAATTACATTGCATACTGATTGAATGAGGTTGTGTAGAAAGTGAGGTTGCTTTAAAGGAATATATCATTCAATTCTTGATCATACAAACTGGATGAAGTTGTGCTGAAAGAATATAATATTGTTAAATTCTATTACATACATATTGGATGAGGTTGTGTTGAAAGAATATGTTAAATTCCATAGCATATAGGTTGGATGAGGTTGTGCAGTATTTATGAGATTGTGTTGAAAGAATATATATAGGTTCCATTGCTTGTTCAGGTGAGGTTGTGCAGAAAGAATGGAGTCTTGATTGCACTGAATAAAACAGTTGGTACGTTGCTGTAAAGTTTGTATTGAAAGAGTGCAGTATTGGTTAAGATGTGTTGCTGTCAGTTTGTAAATGCATGTGCGTAAGAAATACAAAGTTAGTTAAATGTGCTTGCAAATTATGCAGGGGAATTCACACAATAATCAACTCAGGAGAGGAAACGGAAAGTTTTAAGCTGGACAAAAAACAAACACCCTAATAGAATGTATATATTAAGACTCAATTAACAATAAAAATGTAGTTTATAGAAGAATGAACTATGGTAATAACTCCACCATGTTGATACACTGTAGCATGTTGTCGGAACAATGGAGGGTGAGATGGCATGCGGTAAGTCATTTTACAGATGTAACATGCTAAAATACATTTTGCATTTCTTTTTCTTTTTTAAATCACTTGCGATTGATGGTTGAATTTTTGAATGTCATATATGCGTAAAAATATTAAAATAAGCCATTTGCAAATGTGATGGTGCATGTTTAACATGATCAATGTCCATCCGAGTGGTTATAAAATCCTCATGTTGAGTTTATTGATTGTAAAAACATCGAAAAAGATGGGATCAGTCATGTTTATATACACATAACTTCATTTGGTTAACTTCTTTCTATTTAGACATGCTTGTTATTTACCAGGGAATATTTTTGTTCAGTTGCAGATCACTACAAATTTTAGAGAGTGCAGCACATCTCTAAAACACATTGCTTAGCAGTTGTTAATCAAAATTTCAAAAACAAAATGCTCCTCTATTCATTTCTAATTTTCCCAATGTCACATTTTGTCTGCGCACTATACTATTATTTGCGACACAAATTACTTAATTCATACCATCGAAGCGTGTCATTTAAATAGCTTTACAAAAAAAAAATTCACTTGTTTTTTCTTTTCTCTAAAAGTGAGTTTGAAAAGCATTCTGACATTGTAATGGTTATCAGTAATCCGGGAAGTGTAATGTAAACTTTCTTGATGTCACTGGTCTTCTGAGTAAGACTGTTTGAAAACTAAGCTTTCTTACACCTAAGTGGGGTCTGACGAGATTCTCGCCTCCATGTGTCGGCAGATCTGCAGTTGTAAAACCTTTGTCAGCCATAATGGCATCACTGGATTGACACAAACTGAGCAAGCCACTTTCTTCAATTATGTTTTTGTCACCGATCCTCTGAGCTCACAGGCTGGATGGCGAATCTCAACACCTACAGGTCTGCTTAGAGCATTCTGTGTGTGATGTATTGTCATTGAACATGCTTCTCTATAGCCGTACAATTAGTATGGTTTCAAACCAACTTTTTGAGTGGGATATAGCTCAAACGGTAGCATGTCCATCTATGAACTGGTCAGTCATCAGATCGATCCTTCTCAGTGTACCCATTTGTAGTTTGGGCTATTTTTCTGTTCCAACCAGTGATCCACAACTGGTTCATGAAAGGCCATGGTATGTGCTGTCCTGTCTGTGGGACGGTGCATATAAAAGACCTCTTGCTACTTATTGGAAAGAGTAGTCTATGTGGTGGCAGCAGGTTTCCTCTAAATGTGTTAGAATTACCATATGATTGACATCCAATAGCCAATGATGAGATAAAAATCTGTGTGCTCTAGAGGCATTGTTAAATAAAACAAACTTTACTTTTTTCACACAACTTTCTGTTCTTTATATTGCAACTCCTGTCTTAAGTTCACAGGTTATTTCATGGGAAGATCAACATTTTAACCTCGTATAGGGATTTTCATCATTTTAGTAAAAGAACATACTTGAAAGTTACCAAGTTTAGATCTCTTTAAATCATTGATCTATTAAAATTGAATTATCAAGTTTTCATCCAATATATTTTTCAATTTTTTAAAATCTTTGTTATCCAGTGACCTAATATATTGAAGTGTCAGTTTTTATTTTAGTAATCCATTTTAATATTTATAACATATACATTTACATACATGTACATATGCCAGATGGCTTAACTTAACACATAAATAAAGATTTTCAAAGTATTATTTTGATTACTTTAGTTATCTAGGTTGGATGATATTTCACTTGATACAATAGCATATGTTTGTGCACAGTGTGACCATCTTATTGCAGTAGTTCTTTGTTAGCTAATAGCATAGTGCAAGACAATGAATAGTTTTACATTCGTAAAGAAACAGCAAACTGTCAAAATAGCCAGAGGATAGTTTTTGCCACCTGCAATGATTGTTACTACCCAGAACAGTCAAGTCTGACCTTTTGAGAATATTAGTTTTTTATTAGCCTGGGCATTGCAGATTCGCTTGTTGGCTTTTCAACTGACGGCTGTCTGGGATTCTTGACACCTTGTATGTAAGATATTTATATTCTGCTATAGGAGCAGGATACAGCTTAGGGGTTGAAGTATTGTGGGTTATCTGATCCATTCCCTTCAGAGGAATGAATGGGCTATTTCCAGTTTGAATCAGTGATGTGGTTAACAAGTTTTGAAATGCTTGCTATCAGGTGTTGATGACGTCTGGACAACAAGTAAAAGTAATTACAAGAGAAAAGCTCATACCAATTATGGTTTCTTAAAGTTCTTTTCTTAAAGTTTATTTTTCCTTGTTTTTTGCTCTCTTTAGGTTTATACTGTCCATGAAATTGCATGATTTAGTTGTCTTACTACCCTCCAGCTTTAAGGACCCCAGTAGCAAAGAACTCGGAGCTATACACACATGCTCTGCCCTATTCTTTAAATATTAATCAAATTTTCTAACCATTTTCTTTTATCCTGAAGTCAGGATCAGTTGGCGCAAGAATTTCTATAGCATATACAATGTAGTCAATTCTTCAATGTTTCCATTTTCTAGAAGACACCAACATTTCCTAACAGTGATATCTTCCACTATCTACCATTCACACTGATCTTATCATTTCTGTAAAAAAAAAGGAAAGAGGTGTAGTAGGAGAATAAGTATAGATTTAATAAGCAGAACTTTCAGGCTAGCATACAATTTCATTTTTAATTAACCAAATTAAATTACTTGTAACATTAAAAAATTGGGAAATTTGCCCGTCAGTCATATTGTATTATATTTGTGTATTGGTGCAAGTGTTAAAACCAATTCTTGAAGGTTTATCTAAGTGGACAGTTGGCTAACAGATGACAAAATTAGTCTCTGTGAACAGTTGCAAGCTGGTGAAGGTGGCATCAGTGTGTTATTTTTGTATTACAGCAGAAGCACACTGAAGTCGTGCAATAAAATAACATGATGAAGGCATGTTTAAAGCCTTTAACCCGGCTCTGGAACGACCCTGGTGATGAAGTTGGCACACAAATGGAGTTTTATGTTCTTGGAATCCATCAAGCAATGCAATAGCCAATAAAAGACAATCTCATCCATAATATATCAGCTGCAAATTGTAACCTTGTCCTTATTTATGAGCTGCTTGTTTCTTCACATAATGCTAATCCCAGGCTTAATTGTGTTGTCACAAAAATGTTTATCTAGTCAGATATTTCTCAACCTTTTATATATCTTATCTTAAAATACAAGACAAAAATGCTTTCACTTTACAGATGAATTGAAAATGTAATATTTTGCATATGATAAGAGTAATTTGCTTAATCTGACACTTGATCAGATTGTCTTGTAGGAAGATTGAGGAAGGAAATAGCTAAGTCTGTTTGATTAGCGGAACTTCTTGGCGTTTCGAGGCTCTGTTTAGCTCTTTTTGATGATTGCAAATCTGGTCACTGAAAAGTAGATAGTAAAAAAATAAACACTGGAAAATTAACTTGATTTGTTAGTTTATCACATTTATTAAAAATGGCAACAGACTTTGCAGTTTGAGGCACACTATTGCTTTGAAGTATCTTTCAACAATAAGTTATATATCTTCACGCTTAAAAACAAAACAAAAATATTTTCTTTATGGTATGGTTATGTCTATAGGCATATGGGTTCCCAATTTTGGAGGGGGGTGGAAGGTAGATTTTTGTCTGAATTTAAGGGTTTTAAAAGAAAATGCCTGAATCTCGATAACATCAATTCATATTTACACTTGACTGCTACACATTTTGACTGTAATGATAATAAAGAACAAAACCACACCAGAAATTTTAATTTGGACCACTATCATGCTCTCATTTTGCCCGAATGCCACCTTTATTTTTGTTGGAATAAGAAACTTCCACCAGCTTTGTGGGGACCAGTTGTCCCGTCGTCCCCCCAACCAGCTCCCGTCTCGTACGCTGATGGTTATGTCTTAAATCTTTATACCATACAATGTTAGCACTTACTTCCAATACAGTTGTGTTTACAAATGTTTACTGTCATCACTTCCCTGGGTATGTTTAGGAGTCTGAGAGTAATTAGAATAATTTCCTAAAGAAATTCAGCAGTCATTAACCTGGAAATCCTGCAGAACTGGGCCAATTCAGATTTGACCTTTTCCAGTTTTGTTTTTTCTAATAAACTTATAAAATTCTAGAAAAAAGACCTCTTGACTTAACTGCCCTGATGATTCAATTTTGACTTGATGGCTGTTTAAAAGATAGCATGCTGTTTTTTTAATAAATCAACTGAGAGAAATTTGTGTTTTCACCTGAAAATGTGGAATTAGCGTCAGTGCATTTAGTTCATGATTACTAGCCCAGCTTTTTTGAAAGGCTACCACCACGTTTTTCATATATTGTAAAGTTTGTTTCATTTAATGACACCTCTAGAGGACATTGAGTTTTATCTTATCATTCTGACATATTTCTTAAGAGGAAACCCGCTACTGCCACTTAGGTTACTTTTTCTGATATGCAGCAAGAGGTCTTTTATATGCACTGTTGACGAGAAATCGACCTTTAGTGTCCTACGTGTGTTACAATGTCACAGGATACATCTATTTCCTGTAGGTGTCAGTTTAACCATATATCAGCAGTAAGATGGGCACAGTTACTCACTGTTAGTGCTCACATTACTTCCTTGTACTTAAACAAATCTGGAATATTTGTGACACTTTTATTACAAATGCTGATTATTTAATGTTCATTATCACACCAAAACATGTAAGAACCAGTGCTAGAACCAGTGCTATTAACAGTGCTATTAACAGTATTAATAAAACCAAGAACTCCACAGTCACAGTTAGACATACTGGAAGTCATATCTGAGACCACTGTTTGAGTTATGATTTTTACTCTATACTTTACTGTGTCTGCTCCAATGTTCTAAGTGGTTATGGTATTGTATACATACTTAAAGCAGTATCAGCTAGAAAACATTCTTGTTCAGACTAAATTCTTGTTCAACCAGTGGTCCACAACTGATATAACAAAGGGTGTGGTATGTGTTGCCCTCATTTGGGAAAGTTCATAAAAGATCCCACGTTAATTGGGAAGATTACCCTTTAAATATTAGTATTTATGGTGGGTTTTAATCCCTACCTTCCCCATTTGGGGTCATCTAATTGATCCTTCTCAGTGGACCCATTTACAATTTGGGCTTTTTTTCCATTGCAATCAGTAGTTCACAACTGGTTCACCAAAGGCCATGGTATGTGCTGTCCTTCTGTTGGACGATGCATATAAAAGATTCCTTGCTGCTTATCAGAAAGACTAGTCTATGTGGCAGCGGGTTTCCACTAAATATGTCAGAATGACTATATGGTTGACGTCCAGTAGCTGATAAGATAAAAATCAATGTGCTCTAGAGGTGTCATTAAATAAAACAAACTTTACTTTCCCCACCTTGGATCTGTTTCTTTTCCTCTTCAATTCAGATTTACAAATCATTTGAAATGAATCGTCAGTTTCAAACTGCTGAAACAAAAATAACACCACTTTTCAGTTTACGGTATGGTAAAAAAAAATACAAATTTTATATATAGTAATGGAAAAGAAACCCAAGTTGACAAAAAAAGCGGTCTTAATCTGGAGATTAGATGCATCTTAAAGAATACTTAACTTTACAAGGGCCATTGAAAGTAAGCAGACTTCCAGTTTGATAACTTTACAGAAACACGCACTGGAAGTAACCCGACTTGTTTGATACAAAGCATTTAAATTTTGTTTGATGAGAGAGCATTTAAATATAACTCTTCTCTTACTTCTTATAGTCTGCACATAAACAACTTTTAAACTGTTTAATAGTAGCGTGCTTTCAGCAACAAGTTCAAATTGGTGTTGCCCTGTCTGAGTGAAGTCACAATTCCATTTAAACTTGATGTAATTACATGACTATTGTCTCAGAAGAGTTCAAACATGACCAAAATCTATACATATCTAATGAGCTAAATAGTTGTTAGATTGAATCGGTTAAGCAGGGGACTTCAAACTGCTAGGCTTGTTTTCTTTGCCATCATTACTATTAAATACAAATTACTTTTTAAATAGTTTTTTTCTTAAATTTGGGGAAAAGGTGGGGGGGGTCGGTGGTTGGAAATGTTTTCTGAAAATGTTTAAGAACTGTGCTGCATATTGTTTCCAGTAAAATCTGTATAGCCACTGCCACTGGCCATCTTTATCATTACATTTAATTAGATTTAAATGGTTGTTACATTTTCACCAATAGGACCAAACCTACCATAATGTTTGATATACAGTCACAAGCACTAATACTAAAAGCTTTACTGATAGGGCTGAATATCTGAGATGTTATCTTGATAATAAAAAGATAATACTCCTTGTAGATCCTGAGCAGTATAAATGACATTATTAAAACAGTCGAATTAATAAAAACTTTTAAACTTTGGCCTAGATCTATAGTTTTATATTCAGTCACAAATGTATTGAAACTATAAAAACGGCTTTCATTGATGTTCAGAGTTTAATTTTGGTTTAATGGGTTTGCTTGTGAACTTACGTCCTTGTACTTGAGTGAAAGAGTATTGCTGATATATATGTATTTGCTGAATGCAATTCAAAGTAAGCACAGTTCTGTAATGAAGCTTTTTGTTTAAAATAATTTTATGCAATGTGACATTAATGGATTGCTGTCTACTACATCGCATGTGAGGTGCACTCTTAATTTGTAAGTTGGGACTATATTCTTTACAAAAATTATTCTCTTAGAAAGAAGGAATTGATTTTTCTCACTCGTGGGACTACGATTGGCAGTAATGTTGTCTGAAGTATGAAGTCTCCTCTCTCGGGGGCCATATTGCAAGCATTTATTCCTGCAGTTTGCGACATTTTCATGTTATTGTAGCTTCTTGTTACCAATATTCATATGTAGCCATGCAGACCACTCCCGCACAGAAATATTGACATTCTAACCATAGCCAAGCTTCACAAAACAATTAACTTTCAATTAGTGATAAATTCTTTATTAGGTATGGTATGTCTGACAAGTTTGGCTTTGTAGTGAGCTGTTAAACAATTAGAATAGTAATATTCACGAGGCGTATCTTAGGAGACATATACTGTGTAAAATGTTAGTCCATTTAATATTCAGAAAGCTATCTTATGAGATAAAATATCTCTTTTATTTGTTGGACAATTAGAAAATAATTTAATATTCATGAAAGATATCTTAGGGGAATAATGTAAAGTGTTTATACGGTATTGGGCAATTTGTAAAATAGTAATTTAATATTCAAAAAGTGTGTATTTGAGAATGTATGTAAAACATTTTTAGCTTTGGAAATTATAAGGAAGTTAAGGAATAACATTTCTCTATTTTTCTTGCATTAAAGTAAAGCTAAAAACAACAGCTACAATAGTCTTGTGTCACGTACAACAATATCTTATTGTCAGCCACCCATTTACAATATCTGAATTGTTCTGTAATTTGAAAACAAATTGCCTTGATCAGTTAAGAGTATCGAGGGTATGAAACAATCTGTGTGTTGCTCAGAGTAATTTACCCTTCACTTAATCGGACTATCTTGCTTCTTTGTCTAAATATTTCTGAAATCCCAGGACATTGTATAATGAAATCTGTTTAAGCAGACATCTTAAGCTCCTCTGTAAGGAGTTGATAGAATTCCCGAGTAAGATTATTTTCTTAATGAAGGTTGAATTATTTGTTACATTCTGCTAAACTTAATGATTTTGAAGGTTTTTGGCTGTCAGCTTAATCAGGAATGAGGTTTTTTCTGTACTACCAGATTTTAGAACAACCCAAAAAATAGTTTAATATTGATATCCCAAGGTGCCAGGAAAACTTATTCTGCCTTTTGGTTGCATAGCAGCTATAGCAGTTGTCCTGATTAACACCTATTTCTGTAAGTGTAACCTCTTACACTTTCATGATCATTTCAGACTTCCAAAGTTTTTGCAATATTTAGTCGAAGGTAATTTTTATCTCTACATAACACAGGTGATCTAGTAGGTGAGCTTGTAGGGTCTGCTTAAAAACAACTGATCAGAGTTCAAGTAAAATTTTCATTAATAAAGCAGTTGTTCTACCCGGATGTGGATACATTTTTATCCTGTTAAAGCAGTGTCCTCAGAATTTTTCAAATATATTATTCATGATTGTGTCAACAAAGGCTGAGATGTATCAGAGTAATATCTTTAAACTGGATTATTTCTTTTTGAATAGTGTTTAGACACAAATTTACTTTCAAATGGACGAACCACTGTATAATTAGCCTTTAGCTGTATTGATCCAAAAGTGATGTCTGGCCATCCTTACCATAGAGCGTAACGTCACTTTTAATAAACATGATACATCACACAGTCACAGTACTTCATAAATACAAATGTGATGTCTGGCCATCCTTACCATAGAGCGTAACGTCACTTTTAATAAACATGATACATCATACAATCACAGTACTTCATAAATACAAATGTGATCTCTGGCCATTCTTACCATAGAGCGTAACGTCACTTTTAATAAACATGATACGTCACACAGTCACAGTACTTCATAAATACAAATGCCCCAATGCTTCAGGGGATAATCTGAAATGTATTAACCTCCTTACTCCATTAACAATAGAAACAACTATAAATATTTACAAAATATTGATTGAAAAACAAAATAAGCATTGATTGAATATGAGAACAGTTGCTGTAACACGATATATAGTTGTTAAGGATGTTTGTTGATTTCAGCCAGGAATTGTATTAAACTGTTAATAAAATGATCAGTTTTCTATTGATTTTACAATAATTGTCTGACCTCAAGTTTTTTAATGTTCATCCACATTTAATATGGGACCAAAATAGTTGTTAGATAAAACATTTATTTTAAATGATACGTGACTTTCAAAATATCAGTTTATTATAGTAATAAGTTTAAAAACTAATTTCATGTAAGTCACAGGTTAGTACATGCACGACACGTTTGAAATGGATGTGAGTGTGTTTGTATATTTCTGATGGAGATATGTTTTCGAAGATATCTGTCTGCCTAGACCAACTTGTTTATAATCATTGTAAAGAATACAGATGTTTCACCAGACATCCAAAATTCCACTATGCCAAGGACTTTCATAAATGGCAAATTATCATAATGATCACAGATAATAGGACAGTTTACAATTTTCTTGAAGAGCAGGTAAAGACAGTTTGGTATTCAGCTACAATGCATCAGTAACTGCAGAACATAGGATTTCATGGTTACTGGTAGTGTGTTGGTACTGCGTCATCAAAATTACAGAACCAAAATTTTGTTTCCCATCTTTTCACGTTCCCATGTCTTATTTTCACAGAACCAAAAAATAATGTTTCTGATGGGTTCCCATGATCCAAAAGCACGGAACCAAAAAAGTGTTTCCCATGAAATTTAAAATCCTATGACCTGTAACTGTTTTTGTGCAAATTGTGTTTAGAAAAAGTCCAAACAAAAACATTTGACCATCTACACAAATCTGTGATCTTGTACATTTGAAAACCAGAACCATGGGGGTTATTTAGATTAATATACAAATATTACGTGTTGTTATTTTTCTCCCAAAATTGTTTTCATTTTGGACGTTTTCTTTGTTTCAGGATACCAGTCAGCACAGTGACCTTCCTATAATGTTGTCCACAGAGAGAGAGAAAACAGGGAGTCATCTCTGGGGAACAGTTGACCTGTGGTTATATCTGGTGTTAAACCCAGATCCCAGCATCCACCACATCAGCAACGTCATTCGATCGAGACCGGCAGCAGCGGCGGCTCATGCTGGCATCTTTACACTCGCTGTATATAGTGATAGATAGAATAGGTCATAGTCCTGACAACTGTTTGTCTGTGTGTGTGTGTGTCCAGTTTTGTTTCATCAGATGTTTTAATGTTGGCCAAAGTAGGGAATTTGGTTTTACTGCATCGTACTGATGTGTAAGGTATAAATTGATCATCTTGTTATATTAATACATTGTACAGTGTTTGTAATGACAAATGCTCATATTTATTATTATTGCAAAAATGCAGTTCCTGTGATTTTTGTGGTGCAAACCGGCCTCAGATAAACTAATTTAGTTGAGGCTCCTTTTTTTTCATATATTTATATGAATCCAAGCTCTTGTGAGCTAATCTGTTTTTAATATAACTTGTCACCTGATGATTTGAAATATTTTATAACTTTTAGTGCTTTTCCAACTTTATTTCGAGTGAAACATTTTGTAACAGAGAGTTTGGTTTGCCCCATGTTAAGTACATCAGGTTGTATCTATTTTAACTGTTAGTGAGTGCAGTGTATACTGCTGCCCCTAGTTTCCTTCTGCCCGTTTCGTAATGTGAATAAGTGATCCAGCTTAGGTGAAGAAACACTGTACAGAATTATCATGGCTTTCCGTTCTCAGATTGTTATTGTTAAAGAACTATCTCATTTGTAAAGTTTATCATTTTCATATACTTGTATGACATCAATACTGTTACACTCTAAGGAGCTGCGATACAATTCTCTATATTTTGATATGACATATTATTTCAACTTGATGTTATAGTCACTGCAATGTACATAGTTACTGTTTTTACGTGTTTTCCTCATGTCTGTCTATCGATAGGATGGAGTGGTCATGTGACAGGCAAGAGAATCAGTGTACAATATACATGAGTACATGTAGTCCTCCGTCTGTGCGTACTGTTGTCCGAGAATATGTGTGACCTTGTTCTGTTTCCATGGAAATATAGTTACTTGATGTTGTACTGTCGTTCTTGTAGCCTCATTTTGACATGAGCATTGGGTGAAAGGACTTGTACATAATAACACTGCATTCTCTTTTTGTATAAACTGTTTGTCAGCGATGTGACCGACCCTCAAACAAGTCTGTATAAAATATTTGTTGTTGATATGTTCAAAAAAAAAAGAGAAAAATGTTTAAAAATATGTACCTGATCACTGAGTCTGTTGGAGTTTTTTTAATGTTTTGTCTTGCCCATGTTAGTTCCCCGGGGATTCCTTAAATAGAATATTTTACAGGGTTCAAACAGATTCATTCTTATTTCTATTACAACTTTAAATGTGCTTTTATTACCAGTGTCTATTAATTCAAACAGATTTATTCTGGTTGTGTTAAACCTTTTTCAAATTAGTATAAGACATACAAGATGTGTATTAAAAGCATAAATTCAGCAAGAAAACGTGGTTTTGTTAACATTTTACAAGTACAGTGGAACCTGCCAGCTTAGTCCAGACAAAACCAGATTTCTATTAGAACCAGTGCAGTTTCCTTGTTCTACATTTTCTCCTATATATTCAGTGTTTTAAAACTGAATAAATTTCAACCTGTCTATTCCAGAAACTGAAATGGATTGTCTTTATGTAAATGTTTATTCTTAATCAAATAACCTGCAAAAACCAAACTGCTCAAAACAAAATTGAATGTATAAAGTGCTGACCGAATTTTGACCTTAGTAGAGTCAACATGTCCATGATTTCAGACTCAAACATTTAGGTACTAGGTCTGATAAGAATAAGAAATGCTTGTTATTAATACATCTGTAATTGTAGTTCTGTTAGTATATGGACTTGTATAGTTTTGTCATATTATGTTCAAACAAACTTCATTTTTTTGATACCGTAATAGAAAAAAAACACCATTATTTATACAGTCATTTTGTTGTATATAACACACTAATATAGTGTTGTGTATCTTAAATGGTTTGCATACTATTTATTTAATCAGTCACTCTGTTACCATACATATTTTGTATTATGCTACACAAAATGAGAATTTTAGTTCATAAAGATCTGTGTGGGAATGTCTCAGTTAATTCTGATTTTCAGCAAGGAATATAATTTCATATATATAAATAGTGACCAGAATATAAAATCTAGAAATACTGGATCCCCATCTAAACAGAATAAATATTGATGTCCCAAGGGAATCTGGGTTTTGCTGGTTCCATTGTACATGCAAAAATATTTAGTTCATCGGTTTAAAGAATAACTAAAAAAGCAGAACATGGTGGCAATCACAAAACAGTTTTTTTAACTATGTAATAACTGATTTAAACTATGATGTACTGCTGAAATTTCTGTGTAGTACTAATATTTTTCAGATCATTTCCTAATTTTTGTTTTCTTGGCAAAATGTGTAAAAGAAAAGAAATATATAAATAAATAACAAAATAATTTTTTTAATATCTTATAAAAGAGGGGAGAAGTATGAACCCTGTCTTATCCCTTTCATAAGATCTCCAAAATTGATATTACCCATATAATATTCCTTGGTGTACATTTATTTGCATATCCCATCGTTTGATTACAGTGAGTGTAACCGCATCGGTTACATCTACTTGTTTAGTGTGATATGCAATAGTAGATGTAGGGTGGGCTGCACGGAACTCTTGAACACTGTATACATATGTCAATGTTTAGTTTAGTGGAGGATGACAATTTGTATCTGTGTGTGGGTTGTATGAAACTCTTGAAGACTTATTTGTCAATGTTTAGTGTAGTCAGAGTATGACAATTTGACTTGTATCAACATGTGCTACTCAATGCTTGACACAGATAATAGGTAAACCATTACAACATGCATTTTTCATTCAAACTACTTTTGTGGTGGTTGGGAGGGGGATGAAAGAATATTTTAATAAAACAAAGATTGTGTGCACTTAAGAATTGGTTTGCTGGTTACGTTATTGATCTTTGTGGAAAATGTCAATTCGGTCTGTGTTGTTAAAGAAAACATGTATTGTGTATACCAACACCATAATGTACAAGGATTAATTTTATTTCTTCCATCATACCTATTTTTTAGAAAATATAAAACAAAACATTTTTAAAGGACAATCTTCTTTTTCCAACTGCCCACCTTAGGTTTTGGAAGAAATCTGCATACAAAATAATAATGAAAAGAACCAGTGAAGTTAGGATTTGTAAATGTTGTACACTAATAGAAAATGATTTGCAATAATCCAGACTTACTGTGTTACTTCACATGCATTGTTCTGAACCAGAATGACATGGACTGCTGTTTTTCTGTCTGTCAAGCACTGAGTGGCGGGTTGTTAGAGCTGTGGGAATATTGTAAGATGTAAATAGAAGTATTGATGCCAGATGAGAATCACGCAGACCTGTATACGTCCTCTGTTGTCATGTCCTTCAATGAAATGTAATAATGATGCTAAGATTTTTCTTCCATTTCAAAAAGATTTTGTTATATTATGATTGTGGCAGCGTGATTTTCTGTTGACCAATGTCAGTTTCTCTACCTCTCCAATACTAATAACCTTTTAATAAGCTTTTTTTCACTATTGGACACTTTTATATCATTGTTTAAAACATTGAATAGTGGTTTGATACTTGACATATCCCTTCAATCACTGGTACTGAATAGTATCCCTTTGAAACTGCTGAATGGCATCTTGTTCATTTGTGCTACTGAACGGTATCCTGTCGGTGCGTGCTACTGAACGGTATCCTGCCAGTCTGTGCTACTAAACAGTATCCTGCCAGTCTGTTGCACTGAATGGTATCCTGCCAGTCTGCGCTACTGAACGGTATCCTGCCAGTCTGCGCTACTGAACGGTATCCTGCCAGTCTGCACTACTGAACGGTATCCTGCCAGTCTGTGCTACTGAACGGTATCCTGCCAGTCTGCGCTACTGAACGGTATCCTGCCAGTCTGCGCTACTGAACGGTATCCTGCCAGTCTGTGCTACTGAACGGTATCCTGCCAGTCTGTGCTACTGAATGGTATGCTGCCAGTCTGTTGCACTGAACGGTATCCTGCCAGTCTGCGCTACTGAATGGTATCCTGCCAGTCTGTGCTACTGAATGGTATGCTGCCAGTCTGTTGCCCTGAACGGTATCCTGCCAGTCTGCGCTACTGAACGGTATCCTGCCAGTCTGTGCTACTGAACGGTATGCTGCCAGTCTGTGCTACTGAACGGTATCCTGCCAGTCTGTGCTACTGAATGCTATGCTGCCAGTCTGCTACTGAACGGTATCCTGCCAGTCTGTGCTACTGAACTGTATGCTGCCAGTCTGTGCTACTGAACTGCATCCTGTCGGTCTGCTACTGAATGGTATCTTACCAGTCTGTGCTACTGAATGGTATCCTGCAATTCTGTCCTACTGAACGATATGCTGTCAGTCTGTACTACTGAATGGTATCATGTTCGTCTGTGCTACTGAATGGTATCCTGTTCGTCTGTGGTACTGAATGGTATCCTATCAGTCTGTCCTACTGAATGGTATTCTATCAGTCTGTCCTACTGAATGGTATCCAATCGGTCTGCTACTGAATGGTATGAACCAGTATTAAATGATAAATAGTATCACACTTACCAGTATTTAATGAGCTTATTAGTCTGGTGTTTTTGGTAGCTATTATGCACACACTATAAAAAAACACTATCACCAGCACTAAGGAAGTCTGAAGGAAAATGTCATATTTGAAGTAGATATAAAGACAATAAATGGAAAAAATGCTCGGCATATGAAATTTCATAAGTTCTTTTTGAAAAGTAAATTCTGAAATCCGTTGGCATTTATTGAAAGTCATAATTATTTGTCAGATGGTACCTTTTTTTTAAACTAAGAGATTTTGGGTGACTGTTCATGAAAATGTCCGAGCAGTACTTAGTTAAATGAATTGGTAAAATAATTTAGCTCTATACTGATGATGGGTTATAGCTGTGCTTTTATCTGGCCATTCAGTCTGTGTGTATCATTGAGACTCAGTCTGTGTGTATCATTGAGACTCTGTTTGATCTTTGTTTTTACTACAACTGCAGTAATCTTGCAACTATAGCTCTAGCGGTAAGTCTGTTTTGTGTTAGTAGAGTAGATGCTGATTCCAGATTCATTAGATAAGTCTTTCACATAGCTAACATGAACTTTGAGTTAACTATTTTAAAAACATTTATATTAGGTAAAAATAGTGTTTAATTCCCTGTGATGTAGGTATGCATTTCTCACTTACTACTCGTATTCTGGGCATATCAGGAATTCATCCAGGCTTTGTACGGTATCCAACATCGGCCCCTTCCCAAAGGTCAATGTCACTGAAATTCCCAATTTCTGGACTATAAATTCACAAATTGTTCAATAAATATAATATTACAGTTACGTAAATTCAGTGGTGTGGAAAAAACTTATCAATTATGACTAAGATTGCACTAATTTTTCCAATCCCTTCAGCCATAGGAGCCCTTGTAGAAAATCCTGGATAAATCCCAGCATAGTGTAAGGCATGATATTAACAGAAAATTATTATTCCGCATACACCTTGTCAATATAACAAATATATTTTAGATGCTTAATTTAACTAATGTGAAAATTAAATTTGACCTCCATAAAAATATTAACAAAAATAAAACATTATTTTGTGAGATAATGGTCGGCTAAATATACATGTACACCTGGATTTAACTATTATGCTGGTGGGGGGGGGGGGTAATTTTTTTCTCATTATTTACAGTGGCTTTGAATACAGTAGTATATGCAGAATTGTACTGTCAATCAGAATTTATAGGATTAAATTGCACGTGGTAAAAGAAAAATGAAATATTTGATACATACTAATATTGGTGTAAAATATTGTAGTGTGAAGGATACAAAATAAATAAGTTAATTTTCCCACAAACTTTTGAAACCTCACAAATCTAAAACTTCAGTGTGCAATCTACATTAGATATAGATGTAAAGAATCACTGCTTTGAAAGTTAACAGAAAGTCATCTAGGAATCTTATGCAGTTGTGCCAGCTTTGTCTCTTTCAAAACCTGGCCATTTTGTCAACTAGAATTTAGTTTTACACAATGTTAAAATGTTACAGTGGTAACACACAATGTGATTTATCAATGTTACAAGTGGTTTACATTTAAATGATCTTGGTCTGTTTAATACAATAACAAAAATATATTATGTTAATGTTTGTAGAGATATGACCTTGGCCTTGAAAACAGCGCCACTGAATGTAAGGAAAGTGCCGACATCCTGTGTTTGAAAGGTGTGCCAAAGGTGTTTTTTTTTTCAGTCATTGTTTTACTTTTTGTAAAGTTGTAAATTATTGTGAACATGTGAGTGTGTGGGTGTACTTTGTTAATTCCTGCCGGCACTATTCAAACACAAATGGTTAGTTGAAATGTTTTCAAAGTTTGATCGTGCTGAAACCAGTTCATTAATTTTTACAAACATTCCTCCTAGTGTGGCATTGTACCGCTAAGAAAAAGCTTTTTTAAATAAAGCCAATTATTCATCCGAGTGTCGCACGTGCTATGATATTATCGGAGTGTCTCATGTGCATCAGTATCACGTGGTGTCGCACATCCTCCAGTATTCAATGGAGTCGTATCTTCTCTGAAATTAAGAGCATATATACTCTGATAGAAGCCTCAAACATGGTTTGATATCTATTGAAGTATTGTGTGCTGTATTAACCATACAGGCTCACACTGGCAGTTTTGCATGCACCATGCTAGCATGCAGTATCACTATCACTTCGAGAGAGAGAGCATTAAAGTGCTCCAATATCTTAACAAACGTGCTGAATAAATATCAAAATTTTCCAATCTTATTATTCCCAGGTCTGAGTGTAGGTATTCCCCCCCTCCCCCATGTATTTCATGCCAATATTTGAACTGGTTACGGCTGTTGTGTGAAATTTCTCTGTTGCTCTCTGGTGTAGAACCACACGAAGGACTGGAAAAATAAAGATGACTGATTTGTAAATATTTCATTTGTTTGTTATTTTTTTATTGTGACAAGTTAACCTCCAGTAGCCGATATTTATTTTTGTTCTGAGGGGTTGTTACAGATGGTGTTAAATTTTTAGTTGCCACAGTACCTGAGTAACTTGTTTTGTTTGTATACGATTACCTCACAGTACCCGAGTAACTTGTTTGTATACGATTACATCACAATACCCGAGTAACTTGTTTTGTTTGTATACGATTACACCACAGTACCCGAGTAACTTGTTTGTATACGATTACACCACAGTACCTGAGTAACTTGTTTTGTTTGTATACGATTACACCACAGTACCCGAGTAACTTTTGTTTGTATACGATTACACCACAGTACCCGAGTAACTTTTGTTTGTATACAATTACACCACAATACCCGAGTAACTTGTTTTGTTTGTATACGATTACACCACAGTACCCAAGTAACTTGTTTTGTTTGTATGCAATTACACTACAGTACCCGAGTAACTTGTTTTGTTTGTATACGATTACACCACAGTACCCGAATAACTTGTTTTGTTTGTATGCGATTTCACCACAGTACCCGAGTAACTTGTT